>JAQGBH010000714.1:0-43649 GCA_034698265.1 Sminthurinus aureus
CGCTACCGAAATGGAAAAAACAAGGGATCCAATTTTTTTAATATTTTATAATCTAACAGGGACACGAATATGTAAAATGTATATTCGTATAATGTAAAAGTCAACAGATTCACATAAATATAACTATAAATGTCAATAGTCAGTCGCGATTACAACAGTAAAGTTTGAACCAAGAAATATCGTAATTTGATTTAAAAGTTAATCCGTGTTTCCAGTTTCCTGTTTCCAGTTTTCAGCTACTTTGTGTAGCTGAATACTGAAATTTCCACTTGATCGCTGTAGCTCTAGATTCTGGATTCTAGATTATGGAACCTGGTAATAACAAGCTGTAAATATGCCGAGTCATGACTTTTTTATTTCTACTATTGGATTCTACTGGATTTTATTCGATTGGACTGGATTGGATCAGTTCTAACTGGAATTTTTTCGAAGTGTCGCAAGTCGTAAGGCGTAAGGGAGTTGCAATTCATATCTGCAATATAAAATCCACACCTTGTATTTTTAAAACGGTTATTTTTAATATAGTTATTTTTTCTCGAATTTTGTAGTTCCTGCTCCAGATTCTAGATTCCAGATTCAACTTTTTAGTAGTGAAGCCAATTTCATGTAGATACGGAAAACAAAGCCACGTTACATGTACAGTGTACAATGTACAATGTAAATGTAAATGTGGATTTGGATGGGAATGTGGACACACGTATGATTTGTAAAGATACAAAAGTTCCAGGTTCCAGGTTCGTAGTTAAGCACATGTAGAAAAATGCTTATACCCGCTCAACGTTTTTTACTTTGTATCCATCTCAAAGTTATTGCACTCTGCAATCTTCCCGGTAAACCATACAAACATGTGCCGTGTACAAATGTACTAGAGTATATCTTTATATATCAGTGGTTGTAGTTAGTTGAGAATAAGGATTTGAGTTTGAATTTGAGTTTAAGTTTGAATTTGTATCTGGATATGAATCTGAATCTGAATCTGAGTTTGTATTTGTATTTGTATTCGCATTCGCATTCGTGTTCGTGTTTCTACTTTTCCGTGTATTCAAAATTCTCAACTTTGTTCCATTTTTCCATTTCCCTTGTATAACTCTGGGCAAGCACGTACACACGTTTGTTTCCTTCCTTCTTTTTTCTTCTTGTTCTTAGTTTGAGTATAAAAAGTGAAATATAAAAATCCATACACAAATTGTAGTTCAGTGAACGAACGTGGAAAACATCCCAGGTTCCAGATTCTAGATTCCAGATTCCAGATTCAAAATTCACTCCAGGCTTTGTGATACAGAGAAAAAAGTAGCAGTGTATATGGTACATTGTACATAAATGTGTTGCAGGATCGACAACAGAAGTAGTTTATTCAAAATACCAATAGGAATACATGGGAAGAGATAGATGGATATATTCGTATATCGTAGAATGCCATCCAATTCAACACAAACCAAACCAAAAGGAGCCTATGTAAAATTATACTGTGATAAGCAAGAGCACTGCTTTACACAACACACAATATCAGTATATCAGTATATCAGCAGAGGCAAACACACATGACAAACATGCTGAAATCCATCCATTCCTTTTCCTTTGTCGATTGTGGATAGACAGAGAAAAACAGAAATAGAAACAGAAACATAAAGGAAAAGCTTGCTTGAAAGAAAAAGTTTTTCTTGGATGTACTGAATTTTTAATATTATAAATTTCAGTTCAGTTTGGTTCAGTTCAACTCAACTCAACTCAACTCAACGCAGCTCTGCATAAAAAGAAAGAGAAAAACAGGTTTGTTCCACAGTTCATCCCTTTTTCCAATATCTAGAATCTACATTCTGCATCCTACATTTGTTTCCTGCATCCTGTACATTTTGCATTGTACATTCTGGATTCTAGATTCTAGATTCTAGATTCTAGATTCTAGATACATTCCGCATTGGAAATTCTACACGTGGAATAAAACCAAAAAACAAAATACAGACTTTTCTCCTTTCTCCTCAAGTCTCTGCTGTAGTTTTACCTCAACTCCTGTGTGAATAAGTTTTTGGTGTAGTTTGGTCGAGTTCCGTTCCGTTTCTCGGTTTCTCGCTCTCTTTCACTTTCCCTTTGTTCCTCTTCTCCTCTTCTCTTCTTCGCTTGTTCTCGTTAGACAAATGTGCTGGCTTGTTATACACATTCAAACATGAATACACTGTAATCTGCAGTTTTCCCCCGATTTCCCTCGTTAAAATTTCCATGTACTTTGTACTCTGTGCCCTGTGTCGTGTCGGTAACGGAGAACGGAAAAGAAAAAGTATGCATAGACAAAATATGGGTAAAACTTTTTCTTTCCACCGTTTTACAACTACAACTACAAACTACAAACTACACTTGAAGAAAGATTGAATCCAGGGATCTAGAATCTAGAGAGAAAGGGAAAAAAGTACAGCAGTGTTGATAATCGGTTCGGGAAATAAAGGAACATTTCTGCTCAAAATTTCAATCATTCTCTTCCGTTTTAATGGATGAATAAACTCGATACTCGATACTCGATACTCGATACACAGCTCATGGTTCACGACACACAACTCGAAAACTCGAAAACTCAATATTCCCAGTTCACAGAAAAAGCCCAAAAACACTCACTACCATAACTTTGACATGAATTCACATAATTTCAATTTTTTGCTTATGTTTCTCTTTTAAAGTAACTCTATCACCAATCTACAACTAGTTATGACTTTTCTTTGTCCTTGTGCAAAATCTCGAGTCTAAAGTCTAAAGTCTGAAGGAGGAAGGAACGAGGTAACCAACTTGTTTGTTTTTGGTTTTTGGTTTGTCAGCAAAAAAAAAGAATAAAATGCTTCTAAACTGCGTGTGTAGAATACAGAATACAGAATGACAAAGCACACACGCACTTAATGTACATTGTACACACAAAGACAAAAAACCCAATAATTTTTGAGTTTTGAGTTTGCAGAAATAAAAATGAATTGAAATAAAAGGTCCCTTAAAATTAACAAAGCTAATTACCAACTGACATTAGGCTAAAAAATCATGGCCATGTATTGATTAATAAGAATGATCAATGAGCAGTTGAGATCATTTTAATCATCTTTTTATCCACTGCACGTGTCGAATCAAATCAAATCAAATCAAATCAGATGCCAATAAGAAAACAAATACATGTGGAAAACAAGCAGAACATCAAAAATCAACAGTCAATGTGTATACAGTATACACAAAATGAGAAACTGCAGAAACTGAGTAATGGAATGGATTAGAGTGAAAGTTGGCAGAGCTGGAGCTCCTCACTCTTCAATCTTTGAGTAGAAAGCAGAAAGATAGACATGGTTTACGTACTTAGTGTGAGTTTGTCTTTGTCTTTGTGTCTGTGTGTGGCCTTGGCCCAAAAGCTTGTACATTGTACAAAGATAGACACTTGTATGCAGTGTACAATGTGTAGATCAGAGCAGAGTTGAGAAGGGCGCAACGTGTAGTACATGATATGAGATTTTGTCAACGGAGACAAATGAGTGGATCAAAAGAGGAGTCTCAGATGTGACAAATAGCATATTGCACTTATATAATCCAATCTAACACCATCTCCATTTATCTTAACAAACCTTAGTGTATTAATATTGTTCCATCTCTCCAACTTCCAAACTCCAAACTCCAAACTCCATCTCATTCCCCTCTACACTCTACACTCTACACTCTACGCTCTACATGCACACTGTACACAGCACACATGATACATATTTCAAATCCTTCCATCCGCGCTCTTCATCTTCATCTACCTACAGCCAACATCCTACATTTACATCACATTTACATTTCCCGTTCCTCTTGTCTTTACATTATTCACATCGGAATTTTTCCCCATCTCATAAAGATTCTCATCTACATCTCTACAGCATTTCACAGCTCACACTTCGAAGCTGCTCCACAAGACACTGAGACTGAAAAACTACGGCTATGGCTATAACTTGGTTCAGTTTGGATCTAGATTCTAGATTCTAGATTCTAGTGAAAACATGGCGACTCTTTTGAAGCTGTAACATTGAATCTACATCTAGATCTAGATCTACAAGCTGGATCGTATCACTTATCACGTTCAGATTCAGAGTCAGTTCATGTCTCGAGTCTCGAGTCTCGAGTCTGTAGAATGCACATCTGCCCCAAGCCCTCTTTTTATGACATTTCACTCATCATCACCATCACCATCATCATCTCCTTCGTCCTCGTCCTCAAGTTTCGAGTTGAAGTCCTCGCCTTTGTCTTTGTCTTACTCGCCTTTTTTCTCCTGCTTGAATCACAAATAATAATTCTGTCGTTATCCTTGTCTTTCTCCTCTTGATGCTCACGCTCATGTACATTTTCATTCTGATTCTCGTTCTTTCTCAATGTCTCCGCTTTATAAATAAGTCTATCAAGACAAGCTGTGATTCTCTTGATTCTCGAGTCTCGATTCTTCTCTTCATCTGTTCATCTGCTCATCCGTTCTTGTTATTGCTTATGACAAACTTGAGTTGATATTTTGTAAAAACACTTTTAATCTCAATTACCATTTTCTCCCGTTCTTTTTACATTCTACTTTTATTATACATTTACTTTTCAAAAATATAACCGTAAAATCTTGACAATCATCTGATTGGAGTTTAAATCGATCTATTAATTATAAAAATTTTGATGATGTTTCCCTTTTAAAAAGTAAAAGAAACTGAACCCTTTGGAAAAGAAATCAATCGAGAAAATTACAATACAGTCTAATATAATAATATAATAGTAAAGGAATGACAATGGAGCTGGAGTTGGAATAATGTCAATTGTCAATTGTCGTACAAATGTTTGGAAAATTGGGAAATTGGGAAATTGGGGAAAAGTACAAGAATTGAGAATTCATGGAGGGGAAAATGACTAGTATTATTTGTTGTAAAAGTTGCTGTCACCAGTCTTTGGTAGTGGCAGTGCAGTGGTAGTGACATTGTCAATGGCTTGGCTTGGCTTGATTGAACGATGTACGACAAGGACAAGGATGTGGACAAGAGGAAATGAGAAAATGGTTGTGACAGACAGACAGACAGACGGACGGACAGAAGGACAGAAGAGAGGATAGAGAATCAGTAGGGCGAATGGAATCAAACATAAGTGTGAGCCCGAGTATTGAGTATTGAGTATGACTTTGACTAGAACTAGAAGGAGAATATTGAAGAACTGGATTCCCATCTGAACTCAACTCAACTCAACTATTCACCACATCACGGACAGACCAAGATAGAGAAAGAAGAGAAATAAGAGAAAGGAGTGACATGTCACAACTACTTTTGCTAAGTGATAGTGTCAAGGTGACACATGTCAATAATCAATAAGGAACAGGAACAGAAGCGGGAGAAAAAGGAGAGTAACACTAACAAAAAATATAGTCATACAGCAGTTATAAAAGTCACTCGAACCTCCAACCTCCAACAACATTACATCTTGAATGCTTCAATGAAAATTTCAACAGTCACCGCCTACCGTAACTGCTCTAGACTGAAGGCTCAAGTTTCAAGTCTCAAGTCTCAAGTCTCAAGACTCGAGACTCGAGAGAATGGGGAATGGAGAATCAATCAAGTAGAAACAGGGAGAAAAAAGAAAATACACAATGAACAATCTACTGTACATTCAATAGTCAGTAGTTGGTACAAAACAGGATCAATTGCTACAGCAACATTCAAGTATATCAAAAATCAAGATATTGTACCCAAGTGAAAGTGTTTTCAGGTTTTCAGGGAATTCATCTCCATATCTATAATCTATAGTTATGACTATGACTGTGACTATGAATTACTGAAAGTGTAACCACGACAACGCCTTGGCAATGTCATCACCAATTTTATCTTCAATTTGACTCCAATTCCAATTCCATTTCCAGTTACAGTCACAGTTACAGTACAAATTTCAGGTCAAACTTTAAATTACAATAGAACTTCAAAGTCTACTTCAACTTTACCTTCAGCTTGCAATACAGTAGACGACAAAGGCAAAATATATCTGTATATCTGTATATCTGTATGTACTCTGTGACTGGGTATAAATCTATGTAATATAATATATTATGCTTTATCTGCCTGCTCCATTCTCTATTCTAAATAAGATATTATCCAAACTCCAAACATGACATCATTTCACATGATTTGGAAGGAAGGAAAAGGCGACGATGGAAAAACACCAAAAGTCATCACATTGACAATTGACAGTCAATTTTCTCCCCTATTTGTTTAGATGAGTGAGGAAGAGAAAACAAAACAAAGTGTCTCTTTTAACAAGTCTGGGCTACTTTTTCCTACATTATTGCTGTCTCGCCTTGTTGCTGTCGAAACGGAAGGTTCTACGTTTCTTTACTCATGCACAAGGTTTTATTATATTAATATTAATATTTTGTTATTTCGTACCATATCTACCATCTATTTTCCCGCTGCTTTCAATGCTCAACTTTTGAGTTTTTCCCTCGTCAACTGCTATCAGTAATGTCTCCAAGTGTTTCCCATTTTCTCTGGGCTCTTGAAAATCTTGAAAAAATGTGGATGCCGAATTAAACAAAAATACTGCCAAATACATTGAATCATTCATTGAGAAACGGAACAGAAGGAACTGTAGCTGAAGGAGGAAATTGTAAATTCTAAATTCGAAAAAACTGAAATGAACGGAATGGGGATTGAAAAGTCAACAACAAAAATGTTTCTGTCATTTCACTCGCTTCAACTCTTCCATTTCATTACTCACGACTGTTTGCTGATTACGTCAAATTCCACAGATGACAGGCGGATAAACAATAGATAAGATATTTTATTTGTCCCCTCGGGCTGCAGCCCATGGAACATTGGATAAACAATAAAAGGAATTGACAAGAGAATACTTCGCCTCAAGACTCGATACTTCGACTCATTTTAACATTTAGGAGATAAAAATGGTCGGAAAGAGTGGTGGAACAAAATGGAAAATATCTGAAGGTAAATAAGTTTCCGGAAATTTTAAGAGTGGCAGTTTCAAATCTTGAGTATTGAGTATCAACTCACAACACAACAGAACAGAACACAACTATTGGATTTTTAAGTGTGGTAATTCAGATATAAGTTGAAATCCAATATTAAATGATTAAAAGTGAAACATATAATATTTTAATTTGAAGCTCTTAAACAATAATAATAATAATAAAGCGCACTAGCCCTTATTTAATTACCATGTTTTAATTTCCTTTGGCTTTGAGTTTTGGTTTTCGGAACAATAACAATGGTCAAGAGTCAAGAGCTGACATTTTCGATCACAAAGTACAATTCGTAAAATTTCACACCCACTTATTAGGATTAAGAAACACCGCATGCATCCATATACAATTTGCAATCTACAAACTAGGAACAAGGAACAAGTCCAAATGTAAATGTGTATTTCCATTAAATCAGACTCGTGCTAAATGTCATAAAATATTCTTCCTCTTCATTTGCTTGACTATACTGTTTACAATGAGTTGTGAGTTGTGAGTTTTGAGTTGTGAGAGTAAATGCATGAATTACGCAAGCTTTCAACGTTTATGGCCTGTACGTATACAATTCAAGATTCAAGGTTGGAGGTTTTGGTCTTGTGCATGGAGCATGGCCGCTCTCACTGAATATTCAATTCAGACATGAGATTTGAAACTCAAGACTTACTTTTATAAAGGGGTTGAATACTGGAATGCTGACGATGACACTTGCATGTCAAATGCAATGTAACAAGTAGGTAAAAGGTAAAAGTCGAGCACTTATGACCGAGCCGATCCAATTGTAATATTATACAACGTGCATTAAATCAAGAATCAAGAATCAAGCATCAAGCATCCAGAACCATTATAAACGGTATAAAATTCCATGGTATATTATAGTGATTGAATTGTCAACTACGTTCTGTTTCTGTTTTCCAAAGTAATGGAAAATGTACAGCGTACAGTGTGTGTCATTTGGTGAGTTAAGAGTCTTGCATCGCAATTTCTTCTTTTGCTCTATTTCTCTATTTCTGTTTTGTACTCTCAGTCAGAGTTACGACCTCACAGCACTAGATTCTAGAATCTAGAATCTTGAATCTTGAATGTGGAATTTATTTAGTGAGCACATGAATAAAGTGAATAAACTCACCTGGATAAACGCACGAGCGGAGATTTTCCATTTCACACTTACAACTTTGAATGTCTCGCTCGGTTCATTTTTTTGATGGAGTCTGAGTGAATATGATGGTAATGGTAATGGCGATGAGAATGGGAATGGAGATGGCAATTGTGTGTCTGTGTGTGTCTGATGCTGGGGCTGAGTGCTCCTGTTATTCTGTTTCTCTGATGTGTGTAAAAGCACGGAGATGCCATTAACTACATTAAATTTTGAAAAGTGATGCAGAGTCAGGCTCTCGCATAATTTCCACGCCACAGACAAATATTATGAAAAAAACTGGAGAGTGGAAAGTGGAAAATGGAGAATGGAGAATGGAAAACGGAGAAGAAAAGAGAGACACAAAGAAACGTTTTGTGTTTTGTATTCAGAGTGAAGAGCAAGAACTTTTCTAGTTTCTTGTTTCTATAGTTTCTGGTTGCTGACGGACGAATATACTTTATACTTTTCCACATTTCTGTACATTTCTCTCCTTTTATCATGCGGAATTCCAGAATTCTAGAGTTCTAGAATTTAGAATTCTATTGCTGGTGATGTTTTTGTTTCTGTTTCTGGTTCTTGTTGCTATCACTATGGAAATGATACAGGGCAACTTGCATGTAGATTTATGTATATCTCGTACAATGCATCTATATTTTCAGACAATGACAATGACAATGACGATGGCAGTGGAATGGAATGAAATGGTGATGGAGAAAACGTCTTAAAGCTTTTCTGATGACAAGTCAGTGTGACTCTGAATCTGACTCTGACTCTGCCTGGGATTCTGAATGTCTGAAACTGAGTGTCTGAATCTGAGTGTGAATGAGTGTAGGAGAAAAGAGTAGTTGACTCTCATTTCATCCCGTTTTGGTTGGTTCAACCAAACTGAAATGTGAAAATGTGAAAATGGAAATCCTTGGTATATTTTACATGTACAGATATTTCTCAGCATCCCCGACTTTTCTACTTTTGTCTTTTGTCCTCCTCTCACTCGTTTTGACTCTGGTTCTGATTTCATCCTTTCTTTCAAGATTCTAGATTCTAGACTTGTTCACTTTTTTCTGTTTTCTGTTTTCTATATTTTGTACACTACTCAAGTCTCAAGTCTCAAGTCAAAACATCACGTTTTTCTCTTGAAAATCATGCCCATGTCGAGCCAAAGCAAGCCAAGCCAAGCCAAATAAGTAGAGTAACTGTTCATGTAGGACACACTTGCATGATTATAAAACGCACTCACTCACTCACTCTCTCTTTCTTCACCTTCTCCTCGCTCCTTTTCTCTCGTCATGAAAGACGGAGAAATTCTCACTTAGATTACATTACAAAACATGTGGATAGAAGTACATTTAGCCCAGACTGTATAGTGTACACACGTATTCATCCAGCATCCAGAATCCAGCATCCACGGAGACAGAAAGACAGACAGACGTGGATATTTCACAAACATACACTTGCACTTTCATTTCCCCTCTCCTTCTCCCTTCCACTCCCCGTTCGTTCTCCAGTCTCCAGCTCAACAAGCTCGTATTTGTATCCACGTTTTTGTGCCGGCTTTGTCTTGGTTTCTAGAATCCAGATTTCCAGAATTTTGGAATTGTAGAATCTTGAAAGTTGGTTGTCGTAGTTCTTGTCCTTGTCGTTCTTGGTTGTCTTGGTTAACTTGATATACTTTGCTTTCGTGTTCCTTTCCGTTATACTGCATTTTGTATACAATGACAATGGCAATGACAAAGACAAAGACAAAGACAAAGACAGAGACAGAGACAATGACAACGAGAGCGAGAACGAAGGCAGCAGTAGTCACAGGGTTTCTCTTTCTTTATTTCTCCCATTTTATCGTACGTGGAACAGTATGAGAGGATGAGATGGAGACGGAGAAACGGATGGATAAGATGAGATGAGTTGAGATGAAATGAAATGGCAACAACAAGTCAAGTATCTAGTAGCTACTAGCTAGTTTTCCGAAATTCAGGCTCCAGCCTCTACTTTCTACTTTCTACGTATTACATCCAGCTTTCAGTGTTTGTGAGAAAATAGACAAGAAAAATAAGGAGATAAAGAAGGAAAGATTGCGTGTCTAGAGTCTCGAGTCTCGAGTCTCGGGTCTAGAGTCTCGATTCTAGAAGAAAAGAGAAAGGAGAAAGTGGAAGGTATTTGCATATTGACTTCATATATTTTCTCATTTTATGGCAATTCACTCTCCTCGTTTTTATGCTCTTACTGCTTCAAGTAAATTTACTTTTCACTTCAATATTCAATATTTCTTTGGGATGAAAAAGTAAGGGAGAAGAGGCGAAACGACGGTGAAAAGGAGAAAGAGAGAAAATGGAAAGAAGCAAAAGAGGAAAATATAGGTATTTTCAGCTTTCTTCAAGTACCTTAGTCTGCCTCAAGGATGTATAGGGAGTGAGAAATGAGGATGTCGATGTGGATGATGTAGGGGGACGACAGAGAACGAGAGAAAACGAGAGAGAGAAAGAGAAAGGATGGGAGATAGGAGGATGTACATAAAACTCTCAACTCCCTCAACTGTCGATGTTCAATACTCAATACTCAATACTCTTTGCTTCCCAACAGAGCCAATTATATTTCCTATGTGCATCTTATACAAATAATGTATAGTGGATTTCATTTTCCATTCCCAGGTGTTCTTTTTACTCTCCTATTTTCCAACAGCCAACATCCACCATCTTGACTTTTATTTACCTCATCCTCATCCTCGTCCTTGTTCGCCTCCTTATCCTCAATTCAGCATTATATTATGTTTTCCACTATTTTATATCTTGTATTTTCCTTTATTTTCCTCTACATTTCAATTCAAAATCCAGAAAACACTGAATAAAATTTATCAATATGTACAACATACATCTGTGGATTGATCCAGAATCCAGAATCCCCTTTTTTCTTGTATTGTAAAACTTTGAAAATACCAGCCCAGAAATTCCGATTCCAATTCCTTGTTTAATAATTTACGTTGACATGAAAAACTGGCAAGTAAATGTAAAATACAATAACAATTTTGAACAGCTTTTCAACATTCCAAATTTCAATACCAATATGAATATTTATGAACCCTGAATATTGAATATTGAATATTATGTTGCATTTGGAATTTGGAAGCGGGTTCAAAATTCAAAATTCAAAACTAATATCAGAATGTTTAAATAAATACAAATTTTGTCCAATACTTTTATTTCAAGTACTTTTAGTACCAAAATCAAATCTAATCGAACAAATAGATTGTTTTCTTACTGTCCAACCCTAGACTTTTTATTCTTGACTCTTGGCTGTAAATGAAAATATGACACTGTAAATTCATCATAATTCTGAACCATGGAAATTCCGAATGCTGAATTCAAAATACAAAATAAACCGGATTCAAAAGTAAATAAAAATAGAAATAAAAATATTGAATATTTATACAAAGCTAAAGCTACAGAAAATAACCACGTTTACTTGGAAATATTTTTAAGCATGTACAATGTACATTGTACATGAGATATACATAAAAGTACTTGCAAAAGTCAATAAGCAATCGTTCAATTTTGATTTAATATTTTTCCAGTTTTTCAGTTTTTCCAAAGAGTAAAGTCAAACATTCCAAGTGGCTATTTGAAATGAAATAAAATGAAATGAAATTTCACACGTATCATGTTTTTTATGAGAAATGTTGGAAATTTAGGCTCTGACATGTTGCCCTGGGCGATAACGCTCTATGTTGTATATTGTATACTGTGAGTTTAGAGCTTAGAGCTTAGAGCTTAGAATCAAGTTGAAGATACGGCATGTGGAAAGGGGCAGAAGAAAGTGTGCGAGCGAGCCAAACCGGCTTGGAAATCGAACGAACAAGAAAGAGCGAGAGAGAGAGAGTCAGTTAGAGGTGTGAGGGAATCAAAAGATGGCGTGCACAACCCGTTTGCAAAAAGTAGCAACCGATTCTACTCTTTACTTTTTACGGCAACCATTCTTTTGTCATAGAGCAGAAATTCATCAAAATCTACAAACTACAAGATAATTAAATGTCTTGTGTATTGTGTATTAGCAAAATTGTTTATTTTCATCCAAGTTTGGATTTTTAATGGCTATGTATCCACAATCCCGAAATTTGAGTTTCGAGTTTCAAGTAATAAAAAAATCAAGAGTTTGTGGCTTTTTACAGAATTTTGTCCACAAAAACTTATAATTTCCATCCCCGTTTTACATTCTACTTTTGACATTCCTGCATAAAATCTCTTGAGTCAAAACTCAAACTAACCCAATTGTTTAGCTGGATCACCACATCAAAAAGTATTACAATTTGTCCCTTTTTTTGTAACAGTAGATAATTTTCTGAGCGTCAGGAGTTTCATGAGCACTTTTTCACAACTGTTTTATTTTTTGTCATAAGTCATACATTGATGCACTGTACAGTGTACAATAAACAAAAGGGCACGAATTGAGAATTGAGACGGATGAGATGAGCTTCCGACTACAGACTACACAGCAGAGGCATCGTGCATTTAAGATATATGTATGAGCGTTATGTCCTCTCTTATTACTTTATGGTTTTGCCACATTCATTTACGATTTGAATAAGAGTGGTGAGGGATTAGTAAGTAAGTAAAGGGAGAGGGTAGATAGTAGATGGTTGTGTGTAGATAGTTGTTTTTACTATGCACTATGATACTTGTGCTGTCTAATGTATAATGTATAATGTATGGGTTCGCGTCCTACTCTGTATTTTCCTATTTTCTGTTTCTATGTGTGATGCTCCATTTTGTGTGTAGTTGTGTACAATTTGCTCTCCTTAAATTTTACTCTTCAGAGCTCGTATTTTTAATGACTCTGACTTGAACTACTACTACTACTGTTCTGCTCTTATGTGGATTCCTATTTCTACTCGTAGTCGTAGTCGTAGTCGTTCATCTTTTAGTAGCACGTTTAGCAGTTGTATATTTTAGTTGGTTCTACAACTGTTCCTGCGATTATAAAACACGACTATTTTCTCTCGTAAAGTTGTTCCCTGTTTTAATATCCTCAGCGCTCTCACCCAAACTCACTCACTCACTCATTCACCCTTTCACTTGTCTCTCTTCATGTTTTCATGCTCACTTGTTCTACTCTCTCGTGTGCTTTTACTGCATCATTTTTAATCGCTAGTGTCTCGAGTCTTGAGTCTTGAGTCTCGAGTCTCGGATCTCGGATCGAGAGGAGATACGTATGCACACAACGGAACGTACTCTTGCAATTCAAGCACAATTCAAGTATTTATTCCTGCATCCAACTCCGGTTCCAACTGCTACTTCAACTCGGACTTTAGTAACAAACCTTGAACACTGAACACTCAAATATTCCCGAATTCCCGAACCCATGAATCCACCAACCCACATGGAGAAACTGTAGCACAACACAGGATATAGAAAGCGAGTTCATCAATTATTTTTCCAGTTAAACTAGCGCATAAAATGAAATTGTTGATGGTACTTTGATGATACGTTTGCTCTAGAGAATCCAGAATCCAGAATCCAACAGCAGTCTAGGCTCTAGATTCTAGATTCGAGAGCCTAGATTCTAGAGCACCGAGGTTTAAGTTGCATACTGTATACTGTATACTGTATAAAATATAAGCAAAATGCTCTTTTACTGTTATGACCTGCATTTTAATGGCCATTTTCATCATCATCCTGCGCAATCTAAATATGATGGTTTTGAGTTTTGAGTTTTGAGCTTTGAGCTTTGAGCTTCGAGTTTTAGAACAACTTGTAAATTTAAGTAAAAACGTACTCTGAAACACAACCACCAAAATGCTACAGTTAACTACATAGTTGTTAGTTGTAAATGCGGAACATTGTTAAAATTGTTACTGGTTACCAATTCCGGATTTATGAGTGTGCAACGGAGGTTTTAGAGTAGTGATAAAATTTATAATTTTACTACAAATGTTTACGGTGTATGGTGCAGGCGGTACACTTTGCTTTGTGCTTTGTGCAGCAGTGAATGTGGGAAAAAGAGGAGCAAAAATTCATCATTTTGCTGTGGGAGAAAGAGGAGAAAAGCCGGAAAATGCAATTCAAATGAAAGATGGCACAGTCACAAACTGTGACTTGCACTTTATAATGTAACAGTTTGACTTATACCCTCGAATTTTCCTGTCACGTCCGTCTGCATACATAAATATACAGGAAACGTGGACTACAGTCTACAGTCTACAGTCTGTAGATAACAGATAGTGGGTGGTGGGTGTATGTATATATATTTGCGTGTAGGAGAGACGTGCCGATATGTACAGTAGAGAAAAGAGTCCGCTTTTGCTTCCTTGAATTCCAAAGTTAACCGGGCTTTAAACTCCTGAGACTCTAGACTCTAGACTCCAGAGTGTACAATCTAGAATCCAGAATCCAGAGTCAAGAGTCTTGAGAGCAGAAAGTATAAAGTAGTTGTAGAGTTTAGAGTCTGGAGAGTCTGGAGTCTGGAGTCTGGAGGAACAGGAAGAAAATCAAAGTATTCAGTCACTACATTCTACGTTCTACATTCGCTAGTTCTTACAGATATTCCTGGGTGCTACAGGAAACCAAACTCAACTGCAGTGAGCTCAACTACTGAGTGCTCAGCTGAAAGTATCCGTATTATTTCATTCTGAATCGATGCATTTATATATGGTGGAATACTTGTGCTCTCTCTCTCTCTCTCTCCGCTCTACCTTCTACTTTCTATCTCGTACCTTCAAGAGGCAGATAATAGAGGAGAGACGTGAAAGAAAATGAAGAAGGAGAATGAGATTTGAGAAGGAGAAAGAGGAAGAGGTGAGCTCGAAGCTGGATGCTGGAAGGAGAAACCTTGACAGAATTACAATTGGGTTTTATTTTAAAGATACTCTGTCTGTAGTCTGTAGTCTGTACAGAACGTAGTGTATATAGTATGGAGAAAGTAGAAAGTAGAGAACTGGAAGTGAGTTGAACTGAACTGAACTGAAGCAAACGGGAGAGCTCCTTCTTCATCTTGTTCTTGCAGATCTAAATTCAGGAGCTGAAGAACAAGAAACTGGAAACTGAAGAGAGAGGACGGAAGAGAGAGGAATTGAATTAATGGCTTCATTGCACTATTGATCCTCAATCCTCAATCCTCAGCCATGGCTTGGCTTGGCATGGTTTTGGTTGCCTACTTGAAACTGTACTGGAAATCGAAATGACTTTGAGATTTTAGTCATTTCTCTGGGAGGTCTGTAGTCTGTAGTCTGTAAGGGTGTGGGTTCTGGGTATACATTACACACTGCACACTACACATCACCTACAAAACTTACGTTATGAATCTATATCAACCTTTTGTATCCATCTAGATTCTAGATTCTAGATTCTAGATCCTAGTATTTCAGTTCTCAGTATCAACTCTGTGATATCTATAATCGAGCAAGAAAATCAGGAAAACGAAGCAAAAAGCCAGAAGGAGAAAGCAAAGTACATGCCACACACACTATTGCACAACTTACAATATGCAATACACTGCACACTACACACACTAGAAACTAGAAGCTAGAAGCTAGAAGTGTTTGCTCTACTTTCTCTTGATTCTTGATTCTTGATTGCAAATGCACCAATGGATCGTTCGTGCAGTCAGCAGTCAGGTTGAAAGAACCAGGAGAAGAGGAAAAGAAGAAACGGAGTCAAAGTCAACGACCACCAACGACCAACGATCCAACGATCTAGGACCTACACGAGCATTCCTCCAGCATCTCCAGGATTTCAGCAGATTCAGGTTCAGGTTCCACACAAAAGAATGTTGAAAATAGGTAATTTAATCGACCTAGAATGACTCTTTTCTGGATCATTATGCTCTGAATTTTCCTCAGTACACTATACGTTTGTAGTATTGCATATACATTGCACATGTAGTAGTCGTCGTCGCTGTGTCATACTCTAACTTTACTTTGCTCCACATTCTACATTCTACATTCTACATTCTACATGTACCTAAATCCGTGCAACTCGAAACTCAACGCTCATTTCATTTCAAATAAACTTTCTAGAATCCAGAATGTAGAGCGTAATAGCAAAATCTCGAGGTATAACGTCGAGTTTTCTACTGCTATTTTCCTGCTGACTCATCGCTCCTCTTTCACTTCTTTACTCTTTCATTTATATTATGTGCAGTGTGCAGTGTTCAAGGTTCAAGCTGCTCATTGCTCATACAGAACTTGTAGCAATAGCGAGTAAACCTAAACGTTTTGTTCCTTTCTTTTCTACTCATATTCGTTCTGCGCATTGCAG
Organism: Sminthurinus aureus; assembly: GCA_034698265.1. Lineage (NCBI taxonomy): Eukaryota > Metazoa > Arthropoda > Collembola > Symphypleona > Katiannidae > Sminthurinus > Sminthurinus aureus. The sequence goes on from JAQGBH010000714.1 coordinate 16,367, forward strand.
AACGTGCAATGCAAAACCCAGAATATGGAATGCAGAGTACCAAACACAAAACGTTTTTAACTAGTATCCAACGTTTCAAACGTTTGGGTACAAATGCCTGGGCAAAAATATACAAAAGCTGACAAACGGGCTCAACAAAAATGCAATACAAGTTACAACCTGCCTTCCAAGTTTAAACGCTTCTCTTTCCCCTTTTGAATCACATGCAGCTACAATGAAAACTCACATGTGGTGTAGTGCGATTTTTTGATGCAAGAAAATTATTTGTTGCTAATCTTGAGAATATAAAAACTAATTTTAATTTTGTGCTCAAAATTCAAAACTCAAAACTAGATACTGATGACGCAACACTACATTATGTTTTCAATGCATAATTTTCATTTTAAAAATCTCAATTTTAACATCAATTAATAGACAATTTATTAGACAAAAAACAAAGCACCAGCGATTAAAAATTTCTCCATATGAGCTTTTCAAGTTGTAAAGATGCGTTTACAAAATCCACAATGTACAAAACTAATCATGTTTTTTCTCATTATATTTTGATTTATACTCCGAAATCAGAAAGACAGAGAGAAAGGGGAAGAGTAGCTGAAAGGAAAACCTGGAAAATATTAATACCAACAAAAGAGTCTGGAATTCAAAACCAAGAATCTAGAATCTAGAATCAAGAATCAAGAATCTCGGGAACATAACTTGAGATTAGAAGGATTTTCTTGCTTTCTCCAAACTCCAAACTCCAAATTCCAAATTCCAAACGTATTACGTGAATCGGAATCGGAATCAGAATCACATGCATCAGACTTGATAACGTTCCTGCACACGTAATAAATGATAATGATAAACTGGTGATGATGCTGATGATGATGATGATGTTTTGTAGTAATTAGTCATAATCCTTTCACTTGATTGTATAAGGAGAAAAGTTAGCTGTGAAATGTGAATAGGAGAGAAACATCATCAAGTTTATTTGGGAGAGTCAGAATCAGAGTCAGAGTCAGCGTGATGTGAATCTCTTAGACATGTAGGTATAATGTATAAATAGCACATAGAGATACAGATACCGAGAACAGCATCTCCAGATTACACATCCACATCCAATCCACACACGGAAATAAGATATTCTATAGGAGACTTGAAAAACTAGCAGAGCAAGATCTAAGGAGAGATGAAGATCTAAAAGTTGATGTGCTAGATACAAGGTACAAGATATAGGATATAAGATACACGATACATGATACATCACCCACATATGTACAGACATACAAACAAACATGCAGTATATTATGAGATAAACGTGTACATGATCCAGAATCCAGAATCCAGAATCTAGAATCTAGAGTCTGCACATTAGGATGTACAATGTACAATACAATATACAGTATACAGTGTATAGTGTACAGTGTACAACTTAGAACTGGGAAAGCAATAGGAGTAAACCTTTAGCGATACTTGGATGGCTGCTTGTTCTATTTCTGTTCTCTTGGAGTGGAGATTGGATCCGGGATCCCGGCGAACGAACAAATGGAGACTAGAGACTCGCGACTAGAGACTAGAATCTGGAGACTGGAGACTGGAGAATGAAAGACGGAGAATGGAAGTAGGACGAAAAGAAAAAAAAAGAAGGAGAAAACTCGGTCTTCAATCAGTATCCGGACGAAGGTGTTTAACTTTTCTTTGGCTTCCTCCAAGTCGAAACTAACTTGGATGGAGCTAGGAACTAGGAATTTTGTAGCCTATACACTGCACATATGTACAACATATACAATGTACATGTAGTCTGGTGTATGGTGTATGGTGTATTATAGTTTAGTTTAGTGCAGTCAAGTGTATTACTTTGCACGGTAAAAACATTTTCTCCATTCTTCTTTTCCCTCCTCCTTCCATTTCATTCCTCTCTCTTTCTTGCTTACTGAATGGTTTTCCGTGAGATATTGAAAGATTGCCTATAAATTTTCGTCTGTTCTCCTCTTCTCCTTTTACGTTTCCTTTCTTTCCATCCTTCTATCCTTCTTTCCTTCTTTCCCTTTCTCCTTTACTCCTCGATTCCTCCATTTCTAGTTCTTCCTTTTCTCCTCCTTTTTTGTTCCTCTCTTCTCTGTGTTTGGTATTCCGTATTCCGTATTCGGTAACCTAGGCCGTAGAGAGATATAAGGAAAGAAAGAATGGAAGAGAGAAGAAAGGGAGAAAGAAGGAAATACTCTGTACTCTGTACTCTGTAGAAGGAAGAAAAGAGGAGACGGAGGAAATACAAAGAATAGAGAAGGAAAATCAACTGGGAGAAGTAAGAGAAGAGGATATAGGGATAGCGACTTTTGGGTTTGGGTAGGGCGAATGTTGTCTAGTGTCTAGTGTCTAGTGTCTCGTGTCTAGTGTATGGTGTATTACTTACGTTCTCTGTTGTTCATGCCCCTGGGAGACTAAACGCAAAATCTGTCGTACTTTCCCCAATACACAAGTTTTCTCAAGTCTAATTTGTTAAATTATTGCCCAATGCCCAACCTTGTACTTTGTACCATATTATATCATCCCTTTCCCTTGTACCTTGTACATTGAACTCTGCACAATTCAGAAATCGGAAATCGGTAAGCTCAAATACAAAATACAAAATATCAAATACTACATGAGTTTAAAAATGTAAATTTACTTTCCCCACCTATTTTCTGATGAACACACATTATTCATTAAACCAATGTTTTATAGACGCGATCAGTAATAACGACTCCATTTAAAAAGTTAATGACGGAAATGACCATTTTACTGTTAGCCATTTTTAATGTGTTATACAAAATTAGTCATTTTTTCGGATTTTTTCAATACGTTTTAGTACAAGGCAGATTGAGGAACTTTTAGTGGAAAGTAAAGGAAAAGGGCCATTGATGTACAATGTATAATGTACATTGCATATTCTATGTTCTATGTTCTATACCGAGTTTTGTTTGGAGAGTGTTGATGTTGATGTTGATGTTGATTTGGATGTGGAAGGAACATGGACATGGTAAGTAGGAGATGGATACAAAACATGTAATATGTAGATGGGCAAAACAGCAAGCAGGGAAGAGAAGAGAATGTTGCAAGTTGGAAGCTCAAGGAAGATGAAATGAAATGATAAGGAGAGTGAAAAGTGAAGAACGATATGTCAAGGTTTCATATACCTCTATACCCTATACTCTATACTGAACGTAAACAGAGTGGAGAGTACACGTTGTTGAATTTAAAGCGTGTTTTTGTACATTGTGTGAGTATTACGTACTGCACTTACACAGAACCAAAACCAGACCCACAGCACCAGCGCAACACACCCAAATCTACATGTACAACACACAGCTCCACACACATCAAATCAATATCCATAAATCATCCGGATTTCTTTGTGAGCCGAGTTTTCTTTACTATCGATGGCAACTCTCTTTTCTCTCTTCTCTTCTCCTCTCTCTAGAATCTAGACTGTAGACTTGGGTTTGAATTTGAGTTGGACACCAGCTGCTTCTATGGGAAATTCAGGAGGTAGAACCGAGAAAATGCAACCTAGTACCAAAAAATCATCCTTCCCTACTGTGCAAGCGAGACAGAGCCAGAGTCAGAGTCAGAACCAGACACATACAGTTTCCATCTCTCTTTCATTTTCTCTTTTCATACCATAGATTTGTATTCCATATCTCTTTCTTTTTTATGGAGGGACATGGCATTAGGCAATGTAGTCAAAGAGACAAAAACAGAGACAGAGTCGAGAGTCGGAATCGCAGTCGGAGTGGGAGATAGAAGGATGAAGAGAAATGCTCATAGGTTGAGGCGTGTTGCTGGTGCTCTTGGTGGTAGTGGTAGTAAACTGAGCTAGCTTTCACTTTTCCTACATTTGTCTCAGCTCACAGTTACAGCCGTAGTCACAGACAGAGGCACAGTCACTGTGAGTCATAGTCAATGTCACAGCGGTAGGACAGTCTCTGTTTCTCTTCCATCTATTTGACAATATTACATTTGTACCGACCAGACTCGAGAATTTAGAGTTGAATGAACAAGTGCATCCTTCAATCGCTCCATCCTTTCTTCCTTTCACTCTTTCATCCAGATATCGAGCTGGTGAAAGGACAGACAGGAACATTCAGGTAGTTTGTAGCTCGCTCTCTCGCTCTCTCGCTCGCTCGATCGTGTAGGAGAGAATTTATCCCTCCAAACATATGTACGTCAGATGTACAATGTACAATGTAACATGTTCCATGTACCAAGAAAATGGAGAGAATAGAAAATGGAATCTCATCATAACATAATGCTGTCAACCCACAGACTACACATATTTCTCGTCTGCGCTCATCACTCTTGCTTTCTCTCTGTGTGAATGTCTAACGTCTAGACACTAGACACTAGACACTAGACACCTCATTCTTTTTACATTTTACATGTATAGACTATGGATTCGGATTTGGATTTGGACTGGGGAATGTAAGCAAAACCACGGTCACGGACATTTTATTTTAACACCATGGATTTTGGATTTTACCGTTTTAGTGAAGAGTCCCATGAAAACAACATATTATATATTATTTTCAATTCAGCCAGGCCAAAGCGAAACAAGAATTTGCACCGTTTTGTATGCTACAAAAAAGAATCCAGAACAACAACTTTGAGCTAGCATTTTAACATTGAAACTTACATATTGGACTTTCCATTTTTCATTTATTCTCCCAACTCTCCTATTACTATTTCAATTGTATTGTATTGTACATAATGAAATTAGCTGGATGAAAAAAGGCTGCTGAAATAATGTGGTAGTTGGGAAAGAAAAGGGGATGGAGATGCAGCCAGAGAAATAGGCAAAATAAAAAGAGAGTGAGCTGACGTAACTACAAGATTAAGAGTGAGTGTAGAGCGTAGAGTGTAGAGTGTACGGCTTTCAGTAACGGTAATAAATAAGCGGGCGGGGTGGTGAAGAGATGAAGATGTCAGAGCTTCGGGGGGATTCATGATGGACTCAACTGAACTAAGCTGAGCTGAGTAAAATGAAATGAAATGCAATACAATAATGTACAATGCCATTCAATTCAATATATCGAGCATCGAGCATCGAGCATCGAGTGATGTGGTCTATTGTATTGTTCCTGCTATTTGTTTTCCCGTCGAGTTTATGGAAAATGGGCTGAATGGAGTTGTAATTCGTATATCACTCAATACTCAATATCCTTTCTCCTTTCTACATTCTACATTCTACATTCCACATTCAGTTGAGGTTTTACCGCTCGTACATCTTTTGTTAGGTTTTGGAGCTAAGCAAGGAGGTTCTGGTTTTGCTTTTAAACTGGGACTGAATGGCAAGAAGTGGATTGCATGGCGTGTACTGATATACATACTTTTTTGTTTCTCGATCTATTGTAGTTTTGTAGTTTTGTTGTCGTCTGTCTATTGGTTATTTGTTTGTATTTTGTATTTTGTATTTTGTAATTATTACATCACACCTCAAGTCGATCGATGGCACTACAAAATTAAAATAAAAAAACTAAAGTCAGAATGCTTTTAAATGATGAGCAACAGAGGACTGAATGGGGGAAAAGCAGGGGAATCAAACCAAACCAAACCAAGCATCAAACTAATAATTAGCGACAAAGGATGAGCATATTTTAAACTGATTTTTCTAAGTTGTTGAATGCTGAATCTGAATGTTGGAGCTAGACCATATACCATGCCATCTCAATGACAAAGCTGGCCATTTCCATTTTGTCCAAGTGTACATTGCAAATAGAAGGCATATTACAGAAAAAAGCTAGAGAAGAAAATACATTTGTATGCTACAAGATGGATAGGCATTGGATTCTAGATTCTAGATTCTATATTCTAGATTCTCCAAACGCCGTTCCTTTACTAACCGTCTGCAGATACAGATGTACTTATTTATACAATATAATACAGAGAATACAGTATACAATAAGGCTGTCGACTTTCTCTTTGGGTTGAGGATAGGAGAACCAGAAACAGACAACGATACAGACGCCAGAGACAGAGACAGAGACAGAGACAGAAACAGTCGAGAAAATAGAGTGGATCGGAGTAGTTGAGACTCGAGAGTATATAAAATGAACCGCGGCTCTTAAAATATTCTCCATGAAATTTGGCAAGAGAAAACGCCCCGCGCTTTCATCCTTCCTTAGCTCTTCAGCTTTCTCTCCTCTTCCTTTCCCTTTCTCTGTGTGTCTGAGTGTCTTGACTCTGTTCTGTTTTCTGTTTTGCAACGAGGCTGTTAAAGAAAACATGAACTCTTCTCCCACATCTTGAACAAGAAGAGAAGACAGCTCGCTCTCTGTCTCTCTATTCTCTATTCTGCTCTCTTATTTTTTCTGGGAAAGTCCCAAATCTATGTACGTAAAAAGTGGAAGAGAAAGGAAATGAAAAGGGTGAGGAAGGCCAAAGATATGTGCACTTTAACATAGGCATACATACAAAAACTAGAATACTAGAATATTATTGCACTGCCTTCATGGACTGCTGCCTAACTAACTCCAGACTACAGACTATAGAATACAGATGCAAGTTATAGTCACAGTCACACTCACGGCTTAAGTCAAGAAATGCAGAGAGAGAGAGAGAAATAATAAAAGAGATGATGTCTTGTGAATGTGCTTTCACCAACTTGACACACATTAATACATATGCATGCAGCGTGTATATTGTATATTGTACACTTGCTTATATGTAAAGTGGAATATACAACTCAACTCAACTAGTTTGCACTCGGTAAAACTTTTCATCTACATTCATAGTTAAAATGGTGCATGTAGAATCTAGAATGTATGTTGTAGATTGCAGATCCAGGCGAGTATTCATCTTCTTCTTGCACACTGAACATTGAACATTCACATTCCCATTTTTTGAACTATGATTCGAGAAAAAATAAGTCGCGGGAGAGGAAAAAAGTAGGAAAAGTAGAAGAGTGAAAGACGAAGAAGAGGAAGATGTAGACGGCGGAAACAAGGATGAGGACCAAGACACTTCACCATCTCAACCAAAACGAGCCTAGCAGTGCCACACCACACCAGGCCATGCCGAGCCAAGTCAAGTCAAGCCAAGCGAGCGGAGCAGCCAGCATATGAACATAACATAACATGATAATGTATGAACAGTGTAGACTGTAGTGCAGAAACGAGGAAAAGAACGGAGAAGGAAGATCGAGGCACTAGACCAAAACCAAACCAAACTTGTATTTCCCAACGCGAGGAGAAAAAATCCCTTAACACTTTCACCTTTCACCATTACCATTGCCGTTTTCAACCCCACTGACATCCCCACTGCCGTCACTTTCCGCTATCCAAATTCACATTCTTATCGTCATCGCCCATCCTGACTTTTCCTCTTCCTCTTGAACTTACCGCATCCAACATCCAACATCCAACACACATTTACAATGTACAAAATATACATATTCGGATATAAAATGCTCCTCTGCGTCTTTAACAGTTCCCGACGCAATAAAAACATTTCCCTTTACAATGTGCAAGAAGTCTACGACTCTGGATCTGACTCTGACTCTGACTCTAGACTCTAGACTCTAGACTCTAGACTGTAGACACTTGGAAAACTTGTACATTCTAAATTCCAACACTTTTGCAACCAGCCAAAATTCACATAGTCAATAGTCACCGTCATAACGGAAAATAGACACACACACAAAAAGCGACCAACATTCACAGGCCTGTACAGTAGAAGCAGAAACAGAAGCAGAAGCAGAAGCAGAAACAGACACAAAAGGCAAAGGAAGTGAAACCTTTGACACTGACTTCCTCTTTACTCGTCATCATCATCATCATCATCATCATCTGCTCTTTCTCTTCACATCCACCGCCATTGCTTACGAATATTGCCCTGTTCTTCCTCTGTTCCATGGATCTACAAATACAAATACAAACACAAATACAAACATGCATATAAATATGAATATGAATAAGAGTCATAATAGTTGTTGTTTCCTCTGGGTTGGATTGGATTGGACTGACTTGGATTGTGTGGGCACATGCTGTATATTTTATTTATGGCACAACTTTTGTGCCATTAATTATAGTTTGTACTTTGTACTTTGTACAAGGCGCATTCCATTCCATCAGTTCTATTGTTGTACCCTACATCCTACATCCTACAGCCTGTACTTTACAATATATTATTGTATATTGTTCGGATTCCTGCATTCTACATCACACGAGTGATACGTTAATTATTATTTTGATGTCTTAATATATTCACATTTGAAATGATATGGATATTGATATGAGCATTTGGTTTTGGTATTGGTATTGGTATTTTATGGCCCTCCGTCATACTACGTTTCTCCTAAGAATTTTGATAATAAAAATAATAAACGACGGAATTAAAAATGACAACCAGAGTTTCTTTGGGGAAATGATGAATGTGCAATGTGCAATGTGGCTGAGGATTTTTGTTTGGCTTGGATTGGAATTTAAAGTTAACGACAAGTTTCAACTCATATTTGAGATTTGGATCAGGAATTTGGTATTGTAATAGGAATCAAAACCGCCGTAGTATTTTATCTCGCGCAGATATTAGATACTGGATACTAGATACTAGATACATCTTACACGATGGAAAAGTCAAGTCAAGTCAAGGATAATAAAATGAGAGAAAGTCTAGCCAACATCCAACAATCCATCTATGGACCTGCATCTGTTTGTACAATAGTTTGTACAGGAATGTAAAAATATAGAGCAGAGCTGACTTAGAGATGAGCATCACGGCATCAAGAGCCTGAGCACTGAGCATTGAACATTGGAAGTTGGACATGAAATAGAGGGAATACACCGAATTTGTACATACATGTGGAGACGGATGAATGAGAATAAAATCGAACGTAAATTGAAAGTTGCTCCCAATTTCAATTTGAGAGTTCAAATAAAACTAATTCAAAATAAAGTTGAACAATGTTCAAGTTTTCCACTACCAGCTTCAGCTTCAGCTCCCAGTTTCTAGTTTTCATCTGCAGTCAGTAGTCAGTTCAGTGGAAGATGACTAAGAAAACCAAGCCTAGACGAAGACCAAGACGAAATCAACATGTACGAGGAAAACTCAACTCAAGTCGAATGGAATCGAGTTGAGTTGAGTTAAGTGCAAACTTTCGTTTTTCTCGTTTCTCCTTTTTCGTTTGTTCGTCAACATCTTGCTTTGGTTTCTTTGGTTCTTTCGTTCATTCGCTAGCTCACTCGTTCATATTATACGTTGTATATGTTACATATTATATACAGACTTTCTTCGCCTTCTTCTTCTTCTGCTTCTTTCCCCGTTTTATGCTCTTCTCTATTCTCTATCTGTGTCTTCTACTCTAAACCAAAGCCAAGGCAAGGCAACCAAGTCAAACCAAACCAAACCAACGCAAAGCAAACCAAAGCAAGTCAAGCTGAAGTATTGTGGATTGTGGATGTTCCCCCTTTAAAAAGGAATAAAAGAGAGCAACTCTTTCTCCAACTTTGACTCCAACTTCAAGTCCCGTACAATTTTAGCTGCCACTTTCTACACTAAGCATTCAGCATCCAGCATTTTCTACATATCGATATTTTGAGCAAGTAGAACAAGTAAAAGTCTCTGGATTCTAGATTCTAAATTCTAGATTCTAGATTCGAGATCTCTGGAAGACAAAAACAAGAACAAGAGTACGAGTTGGAACTGGAGTTGGATTCTGACTCACACAACTTGAGTAAATCTAACTATTTGCATTTCAATTACTTGGAAGCAAATTTCCATGTGGAAAGTCAATGTTCGAAGGGTTATTGTAAGGAAATACGGGTAATTGAATTACATCTCATGTTCTTTCATTGATTTAAATCAGTTCTTTTGTTCCCACTTTTCTTCTTCTCCTCGCTCTCGTCCTGTCTGCACCTTATACTCTACACTCTACACTCTACTCTTTATTTCCCTTCTTCTTCTTGTATTGTGCATGCACTTTCTGGATACTATCTCTTTAACTTTTCCCCAGTCGTTCCCATTCCTACATGTATGTACGAACTGAACTCAACTCAACTTGTCATCCAATTCTTTCCATTTGCTCCTTTAAACATTTTCACAAGAAAACTAATTAGAATAACAATTCTTCTTCCTCGTCTTTTCTGCAGCTATCGCTTCCCTTCATTTCACTGTCTTTGTCCTTGTCTTTGTCTTTTGGCCTTGTCATCGTAATTGTCATTACCATTTCCTTGGCCCTTTTGTTGCTGTTGTCACTGTGGATCTGTCGATTTCACGTTGACCTATCCACCATCCAATACCTGATATTCACACACATAAAAAGTGCACCTTTTCCCGTTTTTTAGGATATATTAATCTTCCCACGATGAAAATCAATCTCATCAAATGTTTTCCACGTTTTCCATGTTATTCGCTTTCTCTTCTTTCTCTGTGCAGACTTGAAGACTTGATCTCTGCTCTTGTTTTATCCCTGATTTTGATTTCACTAAAGACACGGGCATTTTCCAGGCTCTTTGTTTTACGTGCATTTTTTCCGACCTGTCTGCATAATTTTAAGGCATAATTATGCAAGTTTGTGGATTTTTTTCAAGCAAACTGCAACATTCTTCTGGATTCTGTTCAACAAAGAAAGGAACGAGGTGGTTTTTTTTCTACGGAAAAAACGAGTCCTCTTATAGTCATTCTCAACTTTCATGGATTTTTAGCTCTGCTGTTTGGCCCCATAAATGAAATATGATATACAGTATACAGCATAAAGATTGGAGATAAAAAAGGTGTGTACGATGGAGAATGGAGAAAGAAAGAGCAGGATGAGAAAGGGAAATACTTGAGTTTAAGTTGGAGCCGGGAATGGTTGAATAGGTTGAATGTAATGACCAATTACATGTGGTTATGCTGGGTGGGAAATTCAAAGCCTCTGTTGGGAGTAGTTTTTCCTTTCGTCTAGCAAGAAATAAGTGTCCCTTGGGCTGGTTTAAAATTTCTCTCCTAGGTATTCCCATTCACATCCCATCCCATCCCATCTCAGTAAGGCACAGACACAGGCTTAAAAGTAGATACAAAAGCAGATTGGAATTCGGATCTGGATATAGATATAGACATAGATATAGATATAGGGATTATATTCATAAAGATGCATCCAAGTCTTGCTGCAGTTTTCCTCTAGTTTTCTCCACTCTCTCCTTTTCTTTCCCTTTTATCTCTTTCTCCCTGCATCCAAGATATCCAGTATAAAATTGTAATCGTACTCGTGCCCGTAGTAGTACGTGATTCGCAAAAATGAAGCAAACTTTATATGTACATCCAGCGTAGATTGCTCATGGTTCAGGGTCCAGTAAAATATCAGCGTCAGTAGTAGTCGCCTGGCGTTATAATGCACAATACACAAAGATTCTCATTCTACCTTTAGGCATATGTCAGGGATATTACGTATTCGATATGCATGCATATTTGTGCAGAACAATTCAACTCTCATATTTGCACCGTACAACTTTTGAAGAAGAGTTGTATGTTTAATTTGCCTTTGGCCTCCTTTTTCCGTCTTTAAAGTTTTTTTTACTATGGTGAGTCCATTTACTCGAACCTCCAAATTCCAACCTCCAACCTCCAACCTCTAAACTCGTTATTAAGTTTGACTTAACTACAGTCATTTCTCACTAAACTTGTGCAATTTCTAATCTGAAACTGAAATTTGCACGCATAAAATGTAAGCTGCGTAAAGTATCAATAATTTTAAGCTTTTCAATAAGTGTACTGTAAATTTTGTGAATTCAGCTTATTTCAACCAACTTTTGAACATTGAACACTGTTGAACGATGGTAATATCAATTTTAGTATTAAAGTAGAATTCTCAAGATTTCTTAGCGAGGAGTCTACTTACTTGTTAGTGCAGTTACAGATATAAGAATATTCGGGAATACAGATACGCAGAGGCTTGAGCAAACAGAGTGAAGAATTTTATGAGATATTTTTAAAAGTGCAAAGTTTTGTTCACGGTCACGGTTCATATTATTTGGAGAATTTGGATTCCGGATTTCAGTTTTGGGATAACTTGAACCAAAACTTACTCCGTCTCTCTCTCTCTCTCTTTCTTACTAATTCTTCTTTCTTGCCCCTTTTTTCATATCGGTATCAGTATCAGTATTGGTATCGTTTGGGTCGTTTGAAAGTTTGAATGTAAATTGTAACAGATATTAGATATTTGGGCTGGTTAGTGGAATTTTTCGAGTATTTACTGGCAAAGTTTGAATGTTTAATGTTCAATGAATTGTTTGGTGAGTGAATAATGGGGAAAATGGAACAAGTGCTCCTTCTTTAGAAATATTGAAAGAATATATCGATATATCATGGATATTGGTATTGGCTCTGGGAATTGTGAACTAGCAGCACTAATGGTAATAATAACTACAATCATACTAATGGTAGTGGTTGCCAGAGCATATCGAACAGAGAGAGAGAGAGAGAGAGAGAGATGAATAGAAATCATAGTAGAGTTTTTCAAAAAATGGGGCTAGAAATTCAGAATCCTTTTTCTAGATCCTAGATCCTAGAATCTAGATTCTAGATTCTAGAATCAAGGAAATTGCTCTGGTGAATGAAAAGATGAAAAGGAGAAGGAAAATTAATGCGGAAGAAAAGTAAAGTAATGGAAGAAAGCGATGATTCTCCATTTTCCATCCTCCATTCTCCACGTTCCGTCGCCGTCCCATATTCAACATTCAAAGAGGTACAAAAGTAAAAAGTACAAAGGGAGATATGACAAAATGCTGAAGGAGGACAAAAGGGAGTACAATAGGAGTGGAAAGTTGTAACTTTTCTTTTCAGGCCTGGGCTTCTGTGCAAACTCCAAACTGGAAACTGGGAACTGGGAACAAAGAGGAGCTTGTGCTGTGATGTCATGTGTAATTCTTGTGTAAGATTCCATGTTAGTCACACTTTTATACGTTTGTCACCAATAACCAGTCACCAGCCTCAAGTCTCGAGTCTCAAGTCTCAAGTCACAAGTCATAAGTCGGGATCGGGAGTCGAGAGTCGGAGCAGTTAGTCACAGACGTATACTGTTTTATGTACATTGTGAAGAAACCCGGTGCTGAACTAGCGTACAAACGTACAAACTCTAATGTCCCTTTATCCCAATCCAAATCCAAATCCACATCCAAATTCAACTTAGCTTTGCTCGTACGAGAAAACCATGCAGCTTGACTTAGTTTTGAGTAAGTATCAACTGAGTTTTTATTATGACTTTGGAGGTTGGTCCCAGCGCCTATTCTACATACACTCTACACTAGCAGAATAGGATTTGGGTTTGGGTTTAGAAACGCAGTGCGAGAGACACAGAGAGATAGAGTTGAAGTTGGAGTTGGAGATGGAGAGAAACAAAGTTGGTTTGTGGAAACACGGGACAAAACATCTGTTACGGTTTAAAAATTATGGTACATTTTCACATTTGACTTCTTTTCTCTTCCGCGAATGGAAAATGGAGAATGGCACATAATTTCGGCCAAGATCTAATTATCTTGATTTACTGAACGACGTGCAACTCGGGAAGTAGAGAGAGAGAGGGAAGCGAGTAATGATCCAAGGCTCATAACCATTGACACTCAGACACAGAGCCACAACCAGAGCCAGAACCAAGCATACACAGAAAAAGACATTCCCTCCCCATAACACACACACACTTACACTCACACTTGCATACACACAGATAATAGATATATATGTAAACACATTCACACACAAAGAGCAACCTATCTTGAATCTTGCATCTTGAATCTAGGATCTACGTTCTACGTACATTCTGCAACTTACAAATGGTGTACACGATATTTCACAAATGGTTCTACAAAGTCACTTTATTTTTCCTTTGCCGTCTTCTCTCCTCTTCTGTCTGCGTCATTCGGCTGTGCTGTTGCTCTTGCTGTCTTTGTCTTCTTCTTTTCAACTCTTTTTATTCCTTTGCAATTCCCACCGTTTTTCTTTTCCCCTTTCTTTTTCATGTTTGTAGTTGTAGACTTCATAAATTAGTCGAGAAATTTTCCACGCATGCAATAATCATACTAACATACTAATATATTTATAAAATGTGGAATACTGATATCTGTATAATATATAATGTATATTTTATATTTTATATTGTATATGACCAGGCACAAAACGTATCTACCATGTACAGTATACATTATACAAAGAACACGTAGAATGTGTGCAGTTTTCAGTTTGTAGCTTAAACTACGCATAATATGATAATATAATAGGTTCTTTTCCGCCATTAATCCTGTGAATGTGAAATTTGAATGTGGATGTGCATGTTCACCCCGCCCCAACTCGACTCAGTTCTAGTCAGCTCTAGTCAACTCTAGTCAACTCATCTCTTCCCACCATTTTTATTACCCGCTCTAAATCTTATTAATTCATTTAAACTACTTATTATCATATGTTTATTAATCGTCTAGAACTCACAACTCAAAACTCTAAACTCTTATTATAATGCTGGAAATGCAAAGTTCATGAATCTACATTGTGCAATGGGCAATGTACAGTCGTATCTATAATCGTACTGAGCAGAATCTAGAATCTAGAATCTAGAATCTATAGTCTAGATTCTAGGAACGAGAAACTACTCAGTGGAATTCCGGGGGAGTAGAAAATACAAAAGCTTTTCAATTAAATCTCACACATCATGAAAACAGATCACTCGCATAACCATCACCATCATCATCATCATCAGCAGCAGCATCAGCATCAGAATTGTAATAATCCCTACTCTGAAAAATAAACTAATGGGTTAATCCTCTTAACCAAAAATATTTCCACTTTTCGATATGCTTCTATCAACTGCCAGAAACGAGTAAGCCAGAACAAACCAAACCAAACCAGCCCAGTTCAATTCAATATAGTCCTCATCCTCATTTTTAATCTAGACTAAAAGATTCTTCATCCCAAATTACAGAGAAACAACAGACAACAGACAGCGAACATTGAACATTGAACACTGAACACTGAACATTGAACATTGAACAATGATCAGTAAAGAATGAAGAATGGGAAAATAGAACAAATGTACATCAATAAATTCCAACCAGCAAACGGAATGGAATGGAATGGCAGCAAAAAACATGAACATGAATCCATTACTCGTAATGTGCGTAATGTTCTTATTTCCTCGGTCAGTTGTTTTTTTTTTCATTTTCAATATTACACAGAAATCGGTACTTTGTTTTATTAGTTTGTGTTTTGTTTTGTTGTCATGGCAGAGAAAACTCTGCATCATCATCATCATTGGTATTTGGGATTGGCAATTCTGCATTCTGCATTCTATCCATCAGTATGCGTAAATGTGGCTAATATATTTATTTTTCAATGGTTAATGTTGAACTTTGAACATTGAATGTGTAATGTATAACATGACACATGGCATAAAATATCGATATCCACAAACATCCAAACATCCAAAGATACACACATAAAATACGTGTACAGATAATCCTTCTCGGATTATGTCTCGATTCTCCATTCTACATAGTTTTTGGCAATTTGACTAATACACACAAACACAAACACTCACATAAAGAAAAAGAACAGGAGAAAAAGATGTCAAAGTTTCCATTTAATTTACCTTCTAAATTTATTTATTTGAGATTTAGTAAAGAACCTCTTGTCCGTATCGAGTTGGTAAAGAGAAAAGAGTAAAGAGTAAAGACAGCATAAAAACAATGAATCTGCCATATTGCACGTGAAACGTGGACTACATCTGTATTTTTACTTGTGCTTGTGTTTGAATTAGTGTGAGTAAGAGCATTGAGCATTGAGCATAAGTAAGCGGGATAATAGTCATGAGCATGCAATCATATGGGGTTGAGTTTTTTACAGGTTTCCCATCTTTTTTTCTCCTGTAGATTGTACATTGTGGGTCCTTAATATCCATGTACTTATTATCGTACGAATGAAGAGTGGAATGAAAATGGAGTATCGAGTATCGAGTACGGAGGGAGTGAGATGAGTGCACTGACGTTATTACATGTTCATGTTTCAAATATGTGCAAGCCTGTGCTTTGTGCTTTGTGCTTTGTGCTTACAAGTTGGAGGGAGAAACCAATACAAGTTTACTAATAGTATTACTATTCCTAATGCTGAGTTGAGTTGAGGGCTAATGTATTTTCTGGTTCTGGTTTTGGTACTTTGAAAAAAGTAGTGTTGTGTTGATGTAGGAGATGTACATTACATTCACTTGGCCAGACACGTTTTCTCTTTTTCTCTCTTGCTCCAAAACTCCAAACTCCAAAACTCGGAACTCCAAACTCCAAAACTTGCAAGTTGAAATAATATTATATTGAGGATGAGGATGAAACAAACGTCCATGAAAAAGGAAAGGAAATCCCATCCATCCATACTTATTGTACATGCACATCGTGGATATACGAATGGACTATACAGATTGAGTATTGAGCATAGAGCATAGTGTACACAATACCTTGTGGTGATACTGAAACTGATATTGATACGGATACGGATACGGTTATCGAGATGGGCTGCTAGATAAATGATGGAATAGGATGACTTTATTACGTGGCGTTTCTGCAATTCCAAGCTCGCCTCAAAGGCATCAACTCTCCAGTTCTCCAGTTTCAGTTCCAGCTCCAGCTCCAATTCCAGCTATCTATAGCCACAACTCTTTATTCCACGATTTCAGGATTCCAGTACTCCAGTTTTCTAGTATTCCAGGAAAACATTCACATATCCATCCACACAGCACACACACGCACATCGATCCATTTTGAATCTTGAGAGAGAAAATTCCAATGCCAAATCCAACTCTAAATCCAATACCAACTTCAATTCCAATTCCAATACCAAAAAATACAAGGCTACAAGTAAAAATACAGATATCTGTACAAAATATTTTGAACATTTTCCGTTTGCAGTTCATAGAATCTCCAGTCTGGAGTCTAGATTCTAGAGAGTCTGGACTACTGATATTGATATTGATCTTGATATTGATATTTATTACAGCGATATTTTTTGACATTTTAAAAATTCACACAACTAAATTTGGTCAGCAATCATTCTATAGTTTGAATTTTTTACAACAAAAATCTTATATATCTGCAGTTCAATATAAAACTAAGATTTGTCTTTGTAAATTTGTGTGTACTTGTACTTGTACTTGTGTACGAGAAATTATGCACGAGCAATTTGTCATTTGTAACAAATGAATAATAAATTACCATCAACAAGTTTTATTTCGAAGCCGAAGCCGAAACCGAAGCCGAAACCAAAGTTGACGTTCATTTTGACTAGTTGATTCGTGATTTCTTCAAGAGACAAGTTTTTGTTCTTGTAGAAAAGGTAATGTGTAAGTACAAATACTCGGAATTCCAAATTCCGTATTCCTCTTCTCCTGCTCTCTCCTGTCACATGATCCACATTAGCCGCATTAGGAAAATTCTTTCTCTATTTTTCTTACAGATACGTTTTTACTTTTTTCCACTCTCTCGAATCTCGAGTCTTGAGTCTCGACTAAAGACTAAACAAGTACGATAAATACTTGTTCTTGTTCCCGTTCATTTTGGCTAGTTTTTTCTCCACTCTCTGGAATAGATCCAAACAGACAGTGCTTCAAACACAAGTCAGTTGTCAAGATTCACAACTCAAAACTCAAAACTCAAAACTCAAGACTCGAGACTCGAGACATAAATAGACAGTCGTGCAAAGGAAATAGAAATGTACGAATGTGCGATACCGTATGCAGATTGTGGATTGGAGATGTGAGAAAAGTTGTTAAAAAATGGAACTGATTATTGTTCCAAAAATTTCACGGTCCATCTTTCATCCTCT
The DNA here is from genome assembly GCA_034698265.1 of Sminthurinus aureus. Lineage (NCBI taxonomy): Eukaryota > Metazoa > Arthropoda > Collembola > Symphypleona > Katiannidae > Sminthurinus > Sminthurinus aureus. Next base: position 34,151 of record JAQGBH010000714.1, read on the forward strand.
TTTTCCTCCACCGTGTTTGCATCTTTTCAAATCGAGGATTGAAAGAGATGTGTAAAAATACGCCGAGTACAATTTACTTAGGAGTCAACTGATATGAATATTGTACATGGTTTGTAGTACATACTACACAGTGCACAGTGCACAGTCGTCAAGTCAAGAATCAACAAGAACAAATTGATAAGGAGTTTGAACTCGCGCAAAATAAAAAAAATGAAAATGAGGGTGCAGATGAACCGCAGTGTTAATTTTGCCATTTCTATTTTTTTCCTCCTTTTCTCTTGTGTCTTTCACATGTCAATTTGAACAGCTTTGTGCTAAGTTGCTGGCTGACTGTGCGCTTATCATGAGCTAAAGTTTGAGTTTGTAGAGCAAAATGTAATGCGGAAGGAATGGAAAAATGGTCCATGCTTAATGCTCCTTGCTCATTTTCAATGGTCGACATTTGACGATCTAAATTCAAAATTCAAAATTATACATTCTGCACATGATTAAAATTGAAATGTTTTAGAGGGAGCATCAGCGAGCAGTAAATTGATACAATGTGCATTTATATTATGTATGATGTGGTGTTCCACATGCAAATTATTGACTTGCTTGACATGTCTTTGCAACGTGCGCCTCTACAGCATATAGCATATAGTATATAGTGTACAGACTTGAGTAGCTGTTTTACTATAAAAATCCTGGTTTTTTCCATCTCTATGCAACGGTGAATGTGTAATGTTCGTCATCTTTACATCTTTTTTCATCGCTCGTTTGGTTTGGTTTGGTTTGGTTCACTCTCTCCTGTTTTTTTCAAACGTGTCCTATTGACGAAAGACAGATCCTTTGAAAAAAAAATGAGCAAGATGAGCAAGAAAATCCGCCCCATTATCCTCCAAATTGGCACCGAGTTCATAAAAAAAACAAGATGAGAAGGAAAATGTGCCGAGAATCTTATCCTGAACATACATACTACATACATTATACATATGGCCACTGAAGACGGTAACGGTAACGGTCTGCATAATAAATGACGATTGATGTATTACTTTGACAACAGACATGAACATTGAGATTTGAGATTTGAAAATTGGAGATTGGAGATTGAACACTAAACATTTCAAACTTCTAACATTATCCACCTTTTCATTTGCATTTTCATTTTCATATCTCGTGGAAAAATGAAGAGTGAGAGAAGAAATAACAAGCAAATAAATAGGCAAAGAGGAGAAAAAACGGAACAGGGTGAAGAAAAAGAGGAAATCTATTTTCTATTCCTATTTCCCATTTTACTCATTTACTCGAACGTTGTTTTTTCTCACTTTTCTGTGACTTGATTTTTTTGGTTTGGTTTGATTTGATTTGGCTTGGCTTGGCTTAAACAGATTTGCTTTACTTTGGCCGCTTTCCCTTTCTGTACTGATTTCTGTATTACTTTTTCACACCATTTTTTTTGGCAGAGCAAACTGTAATCCTCTATCTACAATCCTTCAATCTTCATTTCCCTGTTGCTTTTACAAAAAAAATCCAACTTGATTCTGATTCTGGCTCCGACTCTGCACTCTACACTCTACACTCTACACTCTGCATTCTGCATGTATTTATTATGTATAAAAGTCCGTCTTGCAATTTTAATATGTTTCTGCGTCATCTCGACTCTGTAGAGTCTAGACTCGCTTCTCCTTCATCTTTATCTCTTGTGTACGTTATGAAAATTTCCTCGACTTATTGAAAAAATAATACAAAGGATTTATTCATATTCAAAGGGAAACGAGTCCAGATTCTAGATTCTAGATTCTAGATTCTAAACTTTAGACTCTAGACTTTGAACACATTTACCTGAAAACAGGAGAGAAAATTGGGATGAGGAGAATATTTAATATTCATTCCTTCCCAAGGAAAGGAGGATTTGATTGAAAACTCGAGCCAATGATGACAATGATGACTTTTGTAAATGCGCCGTCTGCTGCCTGCCTGTCTGCCTGTCTCTGATGCTTTGATGCTAAATTTACACATTTGGGAAACTGTTGCCAAAGCATCTGAAGAAAAGAGAAAACTAATCAAAATTTATGTAAATACGGATGAAAATAGGTAATTTCATTCAAGTTTCAGGATCCAACTTGAATAATAACATTGCTAAATGATGAATGACTGATTCATGCTAATTTTTGTTTTTTATCAAAACAAGTAAAATGCCTCGATTTACATTCGTACTTAGAGATTGAAGAAACTTAAATGTATACATTTAGGTATAGATTTGATTCAGAACTCTGAATTCTGAGTGAATGCAAAAGTGTTTGCAATTTTTTTTATCTGGATGCTCATCTTGATGTTGATGTTGATTCTGTTTTATTCTTGAAGGCAACAATTAGTAAAAGAAAATAAAGGCATGGAAAATCAATGGCAAATCCCATTACAATTCTAATAAAAGGAGCAAAAGTCTTGAGAGTTCAAAGATTCAACGAGGATTCAAGGATTTTGAGAAAACAAGGAGAAAAGACAGAACAAAAATGAGTGTAAATTGTTTTTTCTCTCCTCTGTTTATATTCTCTACCTTCTACATTCTACATTCTACATGTGTTTTCATTTCTGTTTCTCTTACTTTTTCCTTTTCACCATCTGCATGTTGCTCCTTTTTTCTCCTCTTTTCTCTACAATGGAGAATGGAGAACCGGGAATCTCTAGACTCTAGACACTAGACTCTGGACTTGTTGTTCTTTCTTTGCTTTCTACTTATCCCTATTTGTGTATTTGTGTATTTTTCCTTTGCGCGTCTTTTTCTATTTTCCTTCTTCCCTTTTGATTCTGAGCCTGAGCCTGAGCCGGAGCAACTCCCCATTTCCCTTCTTTCCATTTTAATTATTTCTTCTCCCTCTTCGTTCTTTGTACACAAATACACTGACTCATCCTCTCTTTTACATTCTACAGTATACATACACCATACATATGTCTTGACTCTATCTTGTATGTTTGTTCATTGCTCATATGCGTATCATGTACCTTGTATCTTGTATCGTGTATCGTGTATTGAGTGTCGTAAGTTCTACGTCCTGCTTTCCCTTTTTGCCCTTTCATCGAGAATCTAGAATCTAGAATCCAGAATCCAGAATCGAGATAATAAAACTTGCGAGGAGAAAACAGAAGAGAAGCCCGAGAGAACAATTTCCAAGTCCAAATCCAAATCCATGCCCAAGTTCAAGTACAAATCTGAATCCGAATCCAAACCCAAGTGTGCGCGCCGTTCTGCTGGATAAAAGTCAATAGAGAAAAAAAAGAAGGAAATAGGATGTACAAGAGACGTGGGCAGATATCTAGAATCTAGAATCTAGAATCTAGGATCTAGGATCTACAGAGATGGAAAAATAGATAAAGATAGAGATTGAGATGGAGATTGGGATTGAGACAAGAGAAGAGGAAGGGAAAGGGAAAAAACAGAGTAGAGAGAATGAAATTCGATTGCTACAGCTGAGATTGCATCTTGTCCATCCTGCCAATACCAATAGCAATAATAGATACGACTGCAAATACGAATACGAATAGGACTAGAAATAGAAATAGGAAAAGAGGAGAACGAAGAGCAACACCACTCCATGCTCCATGCTCCATACTCAAACTCATACCACGCCAGTCCACACCACACCATGCTGTTGTTTCCCTGAACAATGTTCATGACTATCGAATTCCTCCTTGGCCAAATGTGCACTCACTCGCGCGTCTAACGTCTGTCCACAATCCCGGCTATTTAATAGATACGAAGATACGATACGATTCTCAAGACTCAAGATAGATTCAATTGGAATACTCCTCGTCCTCGTCCTTGTACGTTGTACGTTGTACATTGTACATGTTACGTCTATGTAGTAATTTGTTTGTGCACTGAAGGAACAAAGATTCGAGGAAATTGTGTGGAGTGGACAAGGGACAACAGAACCAGAACCAGGACCAAAACGAATACGACATTCAATCCAATATTGATCCAGCACCGTATTGTACTCTATTATTATACATGGTATTACGTATTGTATTTTACTGTGCTGCACTGGATTTTGGAGTCTTGATTCTTGATTCTGGGTTTTATTGTATTGTGTATTGTGTATTGTGTTGAGAAGAATCGCATCTTCCCTTCCTCTCGTGTAATAATTAACATGCTACATCCTTCCTTCTACATCTTACAAACGGCACATGTGTTTTTTCTTTTCATTTTCATTTTCATTATTTTTGCCATAATTTTATGTTCAGCATTCAGCTTGTCTGTTGCCAATTGTCAATTGTCATTGTACCTTGTCATGGTACTTGTTAGTTTCATTGAGCATACAGAACAGGACACGACGAGACTTTTGTATTTTTAAATGCACAAACAAAAGTACACGTTGCTTAAATTGCTTTTTTAAATTTTACTGATTATTGATCAACAGTCATCATTTTATCAGAGTTTAAACTCCGCAGTGAAAAGTTTCACATTTAAATTTTAAACTTTAAGGTCAAGATCCGATTGTCAGTGTCCAGCCCAGTCCAGTCCAGTCCAGTCCAGTCGTTATTAAAATTTAAAATGTATATTCATTTACATAGGAGATTTGAGTACAAATCTCTAAAGCTCTTTTTTATCCCGCTGTAGAAAATGTACTTTTTCATTTTTTTCACGCTTCATATTTCACATTGCTGTAGAATGTAGAATGAAGCATGAAGAATAATCCAACTATATCTTTAATGTGCCTAGTCTATAGAGTCTAGAGTCTAGAGTCTAAAGTCTAAAGCACACGAGGCACGTAGCATCAGTTTGAGTTCTTAACACGTTAACACATTTCTCATTTCTATCCCTTTTCAGTCTACAGTAAAACAGCAAACATCATACAGCTCGTTATTTTGCCATACGTTTAGTAGATTTGACTAGATGCTCGATGTTCGATGCTGGATTCCCCATTCTCGACACTCGACTCCACACGATTTTGAAATGATGACTGGTTTCAGTAATCAACTTTGATGTGTTGTACTTTGAGCACTGATTACAAAAGAGATAAGAGAATAGAAGAAGGAGAGGAAGAGGGTAAAACAAGCTGAGGATTTCACTCTGTGAAATTCAATATCATGGTCATTTAAACGTTTTCAGGTAAAACAACGGACAAAGAACGAGAATTGCCTCGTGCTCATGTACACATCAACTTGAAACCGAATCCAAAACCTGAATTAAGTGCATTTTCTGATAAAAACATGGGTTTTGCCTACCCTCACAAGTACAAAATAACAATTGAGGATGTAGAATGTAGAGACGCCGAGAAATACTGATATACTGACATTTGTATACGTATTTACATTCGTAATTCTAGCTTTGGCTCTGACTCTGGTTCTGGCTTCGATTCTGGCTTCGATTCTGGCTTCGATTCTGGTTATATGGAGAAATTACAAGGTACTTGGACCAGGCTATTGAGTATTATGAGGATTATTATTATTTGTTCAAGTTTTAGAAATGTGAGTCGGAGCTCGGTGTTCCATGTTGTTTTGTTCAATGTTCAAAATTGCGTTGATGATGCTAATACGAATACGCATGGTGATGCTGATTATTATTATTATTATTATTGTTATTACTTTGAGCATTGAGCATTGTGCATGTGGTGTTTTGTGTTTTGTGTGTGGTGTGAGGGAGATTTTCCAGTTTGAGAATTTCAATAATTCAAACTCATAAAGTGACTGTTTTAACACTTTAAAAAGTTTTTGGTTTGCAGGGAGTCTCTTTGACTCTGATTTATATACTACCATTCTCTTTCAATTACCGCCTTTATTGTTTGTCCTTTCTCTGTTAATTATCTCACCACGATATTTATTTACTCATTCACTCACTCACTCATACTCCGCTCCTCTCTCTCTTGCTGGTTTATAGAACTTTGGCTGTATGAAATTTAGTATAAAGTATAGGAAAAGTTAGATTTGGATTTGGAACTTGGATTCGAATTCATCCTTCTGTACACATTTTATTTGAATTTGAATATTCAAAATGTGACTACACATAGAAAACTACATTTATTTACAATTACACCACGCAAATTATACAGTAGTTTATGCTCCTAGTTCCCAGTTTGTATGTGTAGGTAGAAAGTACAGAGTACAAAGGAAAAGAGAGTTGGACAATTACTGTGGAGTGTAGAGAATAAAATCCTTTTCAAATATTTATCCACACTTGCAGATTCTGGATTCTGGATTCTGTATTCTACGATACATTTCATGTGCAATCATTCAAATTTCAAAGGGTGACAAAGAACAAACAATGTTGGATTTTCAATTTACTCGTGCAATCTGCTCGATTCTGTGTTGATCTTGACGTGTTTTATGTCTCTTTTGTCATGCTCCATACTCACTTCAAACGTAATATTTAGTAATTATCAACAACTATCAACATGTCTCTTCATTTACCATGTACAGCAAAAACACTTTAGTTTTTTACCCGAAAACAGCGTGCAAAGAACGTTGACTCATATTTTTACTGAAACTGTGAATACACGTTTACACGTGATAATTGAGGTCAAGGAGATAAGAAAATGTGATAATTTAAGTAGCAGCCGGAGACAAAAAAATTAAACCCTTGGAAACCTCCAACAACAATCCAACAATTGTTTAACTCGTAAACGTTAGGGGTTGACGTAAGTGAAAAAATTTTAGAGAAATTTTCTAAAAAAGTGTGAAGACTGAAGATGCATCTTTTATGACTCTAGATTCTAGATTCTAGATTCTAGAAACAAATGGAAGAGGTTAGTTTTAATTTTTGTTTTTAGTTTTTATGTATGCTTGTCGACTCCATTGTACTAGATATTAAACTTGTGTTTGTGATAAGATGGGATGTGATGTGGCGAGGGAGTGGATGGAATTTGAATTAGTTTTAGCAGCAGAGGGAGCAAACGAAGTCACAAGTATTAAGTGACAAAGCCCATGGAAGTAAAATGTACTTTGTACTTGCAAAAAAAAGACGATGACAAAATAGATAAAGAAGATGAAGAAGATAAATAAAAGTGCTGAATTTTACATTGGAGATCCTTGTCGTCAGTTGAACTTTAGATTTTTCTAGATTCTAGATTCTAGGTTCTACATTCTACATTTTATGATACATTGACAATTTGACGTTTTATATTTTTAATACATTTAATACATTAATGGGTACAGGTATAGCCAATCGTCACTAGGCAATAGTCAACAGAAAAACTAAACGGAGGAAGGAGACTTTATACAAAATCAGAATAGGAATTAGAATGAGGTGGAAAAGACGGGCATTCAGAGTCAAGTCAGACTCCAGCCAGCATTTACTAGTTCATATCCATGAAAGATCCAATCTGTTTTCTCCATTGAGTTAGTTAAGTTTTCTTGACACCTAACCCACCCCGTCGTCTTCTTCTTTCTATTCCAAGACATGTACAATGTACAGTGTACATATTATAGATGGATGTACCTCTCCTCCGTTTTATTCTCCGTCTATCTTCTCTCGCTCTCTCTTTCTTCTTTCCTCTGTGAGTTTGCCTTTGCCTTTCGACCTTACTTTGAGAAATACGTGAGGTGTTTAAGAAAAAGTTAAATCCAATTTCCCTGGGGTGACTCCCATACACCATACAGACACTCAGGCACAGACAGATACACTTGCTTATTATGCGAGTGCTAATGCTCTGAATCTTCCATCTGTACCATGTACTCCGCACTCCGCAATACTGTGTAATACTCTGTACACAATGCACAAACTTCACCACATAATCTCTATATGTACCTGCATAACTATGTATACATAACCGAATCACTCAAATATTTTTTTTCTCCCTCGTCTCTCACTCTCTCTCTCATTTCATTCCCTTAATATATGATACGAGTTGTAAACGTTTTATATAAACATTGTACATCTCTAGATTCTAGATATTTTTACCAGTTTCTGGCAAAAGCCAAGTCAAAGCCGAAGTAAAACGAAGGGGAAAATGGATAGAAAAGGGAAGGTCAAAGTCCAAAGTATTTATATGCATTTGTCTTGTCTCTTCTTGTCCTGTCTCACCTCTCTCTGTTTTTTCATCTTCTATCTTCTTTCTTGTATCTCTTTGTAGTCTCTCGTCTCTTGACTCTTGATTCTTGATTCTTGATTCTAGGCTCTAGTCTTTGGTGTCTAGAGCTCTAGAGCTGTAGCGAAACCTCTTGGCTCTTCCTTAAATACTTTTAAATTCTCAGAACTGATTCCTCACTCTGTCTAAAATTCCACCATGTTCCAATGTTCCATGTTTCTGGTCTCTGGAGAACACAGATTTAAATTCAATTAGACAAATACCTCCACGCGGACACTTTTTTTCCAGCCTTATTCTTACCTACACACTACACTTTACACACTATACAGACAGTCAGGCAAGTACTAGTACATGGTAGTCAAATAACAAAACCTGAAGGGAAAAAAGAATTTCAAGATAACATGTGGAATGTTTAAATGCTTGACAACTTTTTGCAATACACATACATGTATGTGCTGTAGAATGTAGAATATAGAGTGTAGAGTGTAGAATGCTGTAGTTTCTTAATATGAGCAATGGGGATGAATGTGTCATGTTTTTCTTTTCCAATAAGGCTCATTAATCATCCCAGAATTTGTTGACAATGTACACGGATCCTGTTTCTCACAGAGATTGCAAACAGATTACAGATTACAGACTGCAGACTGCAGATATTTTCCTGAAACCCAACAGACGTTTCAAATTTAACACACGGCTTCCGCATTCCAATTATGAGTACAGCACATTGAGCAATTCCAAATTCCGATACATAGATTAAATTCTATATACATTTTACCGTTTACCGTGTGCAGGAGGCAATTTTCCTACATTTTTCCTCAATGATCGTAAATTACTGTGTGTTCCAGGATCAAGGGATTCAATCAAATTGAATCAGGATTCATAACTCAAAACTCAAATCTCAAAACTTCATGTACATCATGTGCGCGCGTGTGGTCTATTAAAATTGTATGAACATTTTCATGAGATTCCATGTTAAAATTGAACAGAAACAGATGTACTTGTTAGTTGCTGTGGATGTCGATGGCGATGGCGATGTCAAATTCAAATTTGTAGTTGTGGAAGGAAGGAGGCGATATGAATAAATAAATAAATAAGTGTTTGGAGTTTGGATTCAGATTCAGATTTGAATCTTGGATTGGGATTTGGATTTGGATTCATCAGGAGGATAATTTCGAGTTTTGAGTCTCGAGTCTCGAGTCAAGCGTAAGATACGTGTCAAATACACACACAAATGTACATGTATAAATGCGGTACTTGTAAATATATGCAGTATGAAATGGGAATTCAAAAATTTTCACGCATGCACAGCCCGTTCACCGAACATTGAACATTGAAGGAGGAACACGAGACACGAGCTTCCCTTGTAAATTCTATATTCTATATCTGCCATTTGAAAAGCCAATACATAGATAATAATATCCCTACAAACAATTTGGAGAGTCGGAACAGCGTATGGTTTTTGTCAGTCGGTCCAACGCTGGCAAAGCGTCGGAAAT
>JAQGBH010000715.1:0-43638 GCA_034698265.1 Sminthurinus aureus
ATACAATTAAGTAATTAAAAATTAGTCCCATTCAAATACATGTATTATTTTTGGTCTCTGATCCCATAGTTTAAACCGAAACGCGCGTTTTCAAGGAAAAAATTTCCAAGGACAAATCAAATATCTAACATCCCTATAGAATCTCAACCAAATTTCAATGTTTAAAAAGTAAATTGGCAGTCTTGTATGTTAATTTAGAGCTTTATGTAAAATGTAAAACCTATCAAACGTCTCGACAAGATCGGCTGTGGCGGCACAATCTTTGAATTCTTCCATGTCCAGATCAATCAAGACTCTTAGAGAGCTAGCCACTGACATACTTAAAAGTTGAACTGCGAGTCGGACCTTCATTTTTTGCTGCTTAAAATTTACATGTCTCGGTAAGAGTTTATTCCCCAAATGGAGGCCGTATTCATTTTGCAGTTTTACTAATTTTTCAAAATAGCTCCATTTTATTTCCTGTTTCATAAAACATTCATTTTACCATTTATACGACGGTCTGGTTAATTTTGTAAATGTACTCAAACATTATGGTAATTTTTATTTTTGGTCTGACCTTTGAACCAACCACAAAAGTTTTCAAATGTTCAAAGGCATTTCGCACCAACTTTAACATATGTGGAGGATCGGGAAAAACATAGACATTTTCCTTAGTTGAAGGGTGAGGGAAACACGGCTTGAAACTTTCCTTGAGCGGGTCTATTTCAGCACCTAGGCCCTTTACTCCACCAAAATTTGAAGGATGCCCATCAAATGTGACCACTTTAGCACAAATCCCGAGTGAATGCAGGACTTTTAAAGTTTTTTCAAAAATAGGGGAAATCATGGCCGTTTTTAACCCTCTGGTCAACATGTAACCCATGGGACATTTGAAAGTCACATTCATTCCAACTAACATAATAAATAGGGCAGATGTAGCGTCTTCTTTGGGTTTATTAAGAGGAATTATCCCACCATAATTGATTTACCCCTCCATTTTTCCATTTTGGAAAATCGCAGCCTTACGCAAGTGCATTTCGTCAATCATCACACAGCAATAAATTTTTTTCGGACTGTTGGCCTTCAGAGTTCGTAGGTAATTTATTACACATGGAAAGAATCCTAAAAATAATCGAAAAAGCGTAATGTAGTTTAGAGTTCATTTTTCAAATTGTAAAATACGTTTTAATTTGCCCATTGTACCTGGTCGAGTATCAATTCCAGAGAGCCAAATCTGAAGGGATCGAGGATGAGGTAGAGAATCATCCAGTTTTTCTCGAACGAAGTCATATGCGTTGGCGGATTTAAAATGAAGTTGAATTGAAAATTCTTTCAAAAAATTTGAATAGGGAGATGTTGACCTTTGAGGATGACCTTTCATACGTTCGATTATGGCACAAAGTATTTTATTAGAGATTGGCTCATCAGAGTTTTTTATTGATCCCTTTTCCTTGTTATGATCGCGTTTCTCTTTCTCAAGGGTTTTCACTTTGGCTCTTTCCTCTTCCAATGAGTTTTTTAGCATTTCCAATTTTCTCTGGCTGTTCATCAATTTAGTTTTCTCCGCTCTCACACTTTCTTGGAGGTGCATTATAGTAATGGATTTTTGGTCCAGTTTTTCCTTCAGTTTTTTATTTTCCAGTTTGAGCATCTCCAATTCATCCAGACTGGAATCTGGACATTAATGTTTATTAAATTTCCTTCGTAAATCATAAGGCTACATTATTATTATAAATGACATGTGTAATGCGTAAGTGTAATCACCAATAATATTGATTTTTGATGGTGAAAGAATCGAAGAGCAGTCAAAATTATCTACGTCCATGTGAACTGTTTCGGACATTTCCGTATTTCCACTTCCCTCAAGGAGAATTTTTGGACAAGAATCAAAATCAACCTAAAGTAGTATAATATGCATGTAAATCATGATGTTGGTCAGAATGTTATTATTATTATTATTATTATTATGATCTACAAAGGTATCTTTCGTACTCTCACAAAAACGCCTTTATCATTTTGGAGTAAACTTGGACAATGTCCATTTTGTATCCTCATTAATTTTCCATGAGCAGTAAAACAATCCTTTTGGAAGTGCCTAGAGCAAATCGCATTGTTATTTATTTGATTTGGATTGTATCGCTGATTGGCATTTTTTACGAATTCAAACCACTTTGTCCTTTGTATTGTATCGAACGGAAATCTAAAGATATGACAAATGACATTATTGCTCATCTCATTTCATCGAAATGATGCGTAGTAATATTTGATTCACTTACTTGTGAAAGGTTTGAGATTCGCCTTCCTTGCGAGGATGCTGTCGACAGATTGATATTATGCAATTTTTAACCATGATAAAGTTATAAACAGATTAAACTGTATATAACCAGTTTTAAATAACGTTAATGGAACTCCGAGAAGAAGTTGGAGGGATCCAAGTTCCAAAGGTACAACGTTGGACTTCTTTTGATGCCCGAAAATGAAATTGCAATTTTTTGTTTTTATAGTTTTGTGTTTTGTATATTATGAATTATGCAGTGTTGTTACGGAAATTCGCAGTTAACTAGGAATCCTTATCTCTAACAAAAAAAGGCGTACCGGAGATTTTTCTAGGGAGGAGAATCACTTTTCATCTCTATTTATATATATACTCTAAGTCTTTTCCAAATCCAAATAGCTGACTCCTCCTCGTTTTCTGACAAAAGGAAAACTTTTGTTTACGGCTGTTTCAATGAAATTGAAACCAAAATTGTAATAAAAATTTCCTTAGCGATTTACGGAATTTCTAAATAAAAAAAAAATTATGAAATTATGAAATTATTAGTTGTTTCTTGTATCTTCTAGTATAACAAATGTATAACTATTCAAAATTCAAACTATTTTCTCTCACAGCCGACAGCTGGCAGAAAAATGATGTCGTCGTAGATTCTAGATTCTAGATTCTAGCAAAGCTTTTGAAATAGAAATCTAGCACACATCTTATTGTTAGACCATGTTGACATACAAAATATAAAATGCAAATTTTAGGATAGTACAAGTATAATAATATCATGATATATGATATATTTATGATATAGTGAAAAGTCACGGCACTTTGCGTCAACCCTTAGTGTAATGTGGTATTAACAATAAACTAGAAACTAGGAAGTGAACTGGGTTAATTTTGCAAAATTGTTTTCCAGTTTCCAGTGTACAAAATAGAAAATAGAAAATAGAAAAACAAGTGAAATTTATAATCCCTTGTTTCTTGTCTCTTGTCTCTTGTCTTTTGTCTGTCGTCTGAAAAGCATCCATGTTTCACGTTTTATATTTCTAATGTTCTATATCCAAAATTTTCTTGGAATAAAAACCAAGGAAAACGCCATGTTGTTCATTTTACAATAAACTATGGATTTTTGTATCATTTGCAAAATTTGCATTTATATTGTACAATGTAGAACGTGTATTATATATAATATATAGTGACTAGTGTATACGCCGAGCTGTTGTTATTGTTGTTGGCAAATTGTCTTGGCTCTATCATCTTTAGATCGCATCCTTGAATTGTCTGTCGCATTTACAGTTATATCTTATAATATTATTATGTTGTAATAGTATCAAGTACCAACTCATTTTTACAACAGACTATAGACAATGTGTGTGTTGTATGTTGTACGTTGTATGTGTACCATGTGTTGTCCGAGTCAATGTGCAGAAAATTGAGCAATATTGTCTTTTTCCGCCATCCGCCATCCGCCATTCTCAGCTTGGTTTTTGGCTTAGCTTTTCCCAATGACGTATAAAATACAAAATAATAATATTTCCATATTTCGGATGACATAATAAATAGCAAGAAGGGAGAAAACTTGTACATTTTACATTTTGCAGGCAAGGCTGGATTTCTGGATTTCTGAATTCTTTTTCACATGTTGAGCATGTAGAATTTAGAATCTAGAATCTAGACTCTATATTTTGTGCATGTGAGTTTATCAATAATGCGTTTAGGAGTTTTGTTTTTTTTGTTTATCTTGTCAAAAATCTGAAATCTAAAATCTAAAAGGGTTCTCTATTTCTACTTTCTAGTTTCTCTCTTGTCTTGTCTATTGTCTATTGTCTGTATTAATTTTCTCAGAGTTTGTCAAAAAAAACAATCTTCTCAACGCCTAACAGAAAAAATTAGACCACACACAAACCAAACCTCGTTTTAAAAAGTATCCAGAATCCAGAATCTAGAATCTCGAATCTAAATATAATTAGAAAAAGATTTAAAATCGGAGGGATAATCTTTATGATCGGAAAATTGAAAATTTACTTTTTTTTACCTACTTGCACAAAACTTGGTGCGTTGTACATTTTACACTGTACATGTGTTTTTAAAACGAGGAAAAACATGCCATACATAAAATTTCTGTGCTTTTTACATACAGCATAATACAAAATACAAAATGTACAGTCCACAGTCTATAGTCACACAGTTATGGTGATGGGGAGAAAGTAGAGTCAATTTGTCTCTGTGTGTACATATTGTGTATGTGTTTATAATGTATTGTGGACCTAGTTGGTTTGGCTTGGTTTGCATGGGAAGGGATTATCATTAGGATTGTGGACGGGAGTGCACACGTTGCATTAAAAGTAGAATGTAGAATGTAGAATCTGCTTAGGGTATCCACTATCGACCCATTACTTTCACTACCCAACATCCTCCATCTCAAACAGACCTAATGCTAATGTCTAAATTCTAAATTTGGATTACGCAACCCTCAATCCTCAATTCAATATGCATGTGCAATGTACTCACACACACACACGCATACATCTACAATCTACATCCAGTGTCCTATTATCTCCATTCTCCAATCTCCATCATATATTCATATAGACGCCATGTCTACAGTCCGACTCAATGCTCAATGCTCAGTACTCAGTTGAAAATGGCAAATCCGTCATTCTCATTTCATTTGGCTCGCATCCTTCTATTGCATTGGCATTGGCATTTCCGGTTTATCCATTTTAATAACACCCCATTAAAATGGTTTCGAAATTCAAAAGGAGCCACGGGTAAAAACTAAAAACAATACAGTATACAGTCTATAGTATGCATTTGTATTATCTATTACCTCCATTCTCGATACATGATACATGATACAGGACAGTGGACAGTCCATGATTGAAACAAATATGATGGACATCGTACAACGTACAGCGTACATGAAGAATGAAAAATGAATATTGTTCGTCGTACAAGTATTTCGTCATCTCTCGAGACTCGAGACTATCTACATTCTAAATTCTACATTCTAAATTGTACATGCAGATTAAAGATAGAGAGAGGTCTGTATTCTGTATTTTGTATTTTGTATCAAATCTAATCTGTGTCCCATCTTCATGTGTCTCATGTTTATTCAAAATTCCAAGAATTTTCTAAATGCAACACCCGACATCCAAAATTTTATCATCCACACCACGTAGACGCATGTGGGCATGTAGATTCTAGATTGCTAGATTCTAGATTTTATATTCTAGACTGGAGATTTTACAAGTGAATGGATAGGAAATTTGAAGGAAATGTTTCTGATTCTTCACAAACTTGCTCTCACAGTTGATGAATATCTATACCATAGTTTATCATTTATAATTTATATCATTGTCCTACTTTCTACCTTCTACTTGCTATTTTCTGTCTTGTTTTGTTATCTCTTATCTCACTCGTAATTTTTCCTACCGGCAGATTTTCAGCTGTTAAAACCAGATAGCAAAATCCAGAATCCAGACATCAGAACAGAGTTCTAATTATTTTTACAATACAATTCAAAATACAAACGCTTCTCATATACAATCTACAATATACAATTTACAATTTACAATTTACATTCTCATTCCGTTCAGCATGATACTCTACATTCTACATTCTACATGGAATCTGCAAATGAAAAGTAGAACAAAAACAAAAGTGTACCAGAGATTTAAATTTAAAATTGGGGGTAAATTTCAGGAGGCGGGGGGAAATGCGGAAAAGGAAAAGGGAAAACGGAAGTGACTTGAGGGCAAAATTCGAATTCGAATTCGAATTCTACAATCTATTAGCAAAAGGAAGAGGAGGAATATGGCATGAGACACTGAGGAAATACAGGTAGATTTGGTAAACAATTAATTGTCTGATAGACTGATGGTTGGAATTTGAAAGGCAGAAGACAGAACTGGAGGGAATCGAGTTGACAAGACAAGAGACACAAGACTTTCACCGTTTCTTTGAACGGAGTGGGAATGGAAATAACAGTAGACCGAGAACAGGAGGGGGAAAGGAAAAGGAATGTTTTAAAAAGCTGGAAGCGACAATACTGTTATCATTTCTCCTACTACTGATATTTCCTCCTTCATCTTGTGAACCAAGTTGGAGTTGGAATTGGTGTTCTAGATGGAGACCGAGATGGAGATTGAAATGGCCAAACGGAAAAGGGAGGGAGACGAAGAAGACCAAGAGAAAATTCCATGTCAAGTCAACTCAATTGAAAGATAACATATCGATCAAAGTTGAAAAGGACGAAAAGGAAGAAGAAGAAGACGAAGAAGACAAAGAAGAGTTGTTGAGCGAGTCTTTTTAGCTTTCAAACTTTATCATTTACCCAGTCATAAGTTCAACATCCAGCATTCGCATTCAACAACATGCCCGACCAACAAGAAACAACCAACAGACGAACATCATCATCGTCATCATCATGATTATCAGAGGACACAAAGATGACATCTTGGACTATCTGTAATCTATAGGACGTCTCCTTTTGCCCTTATCTGCCCCGTGTTTCTGATTCTTGATTCTTGACTCTTGACTCTTGTTGGTGACTTGCGTTCCTTCAAAATTTCCATCAACTCTTCATTCTCTTTTCCTTCTCTGATCAACATCAACATCTCTGCGGAGATGACAACTGCTGATCATCATCATGGCATTTCCATCACTTGTGCCTTGTTTGTTATCACTCCTCATCATGTCAACAATCAACAGTCAACAGTCAACAGTCAACACTGTCAAGCAGGAATAACATTGAATGTAAATTCCATTCAGTTTTCAATTCCATGTTATTATTTTCCCAGAGCCAGAGCCAGAGCCAGAGCGGGCGCCAGCGTAATGTCAAATGTGTAAAGAGTAAAACAATTCCCGTGTCAAATAATTTTCACCTACGTACGGTAGTTGTTCCTTCTTGCGTCATCCGAATCCGAGTTTTGTCAATTTGATGCTTGATGCTCAATTCATGTTTTACTTTTTCATTATTCATACAAACAACAAACAACAAACAAGAATCGTATCAACTTTGAGCTTTAAGCTTGTATGCATAAGTGTATATGTACCACTTGTTTTCTATTGTATATTGTATCCACGTGTGTCAAGGAAGAAATGGTATGAAATTTTGTCGTCTTCCTCTCCGTCTTGGTTTTCTCTCTCCGCCTTTGCACATTTTCATTAGAAACCACAAGGGGAAAGATAAAGTGGAGGTAAATAACCCATAGACCTAATCACTCTCATTCCACCACCAAATTTACGATGATACAGGGACCTGCAACACTCCGTCTTTTCTCTTTCCTCTTTCCTCTTTTCCTCTACCCAGAACAGCATCAAGAAACTGACTGTGTTGTTTGTATATACGTGTTTATTATACACAAATTTGGTCCAAATTTGTCCGCCATGTATCTAACATCCAACATTCAACATCTAATATCTAATATCTAGTATCAAGATGTCTTTGTATCCGCTACATTCCTCCGAGAACGGGAATGAGCGCTGAGGAATGGAGCAGTAAAAATAATATATGACTGTGTGTGTTTTGTGCTAAGAGTTGTGCATGATACTCAATGCTCAGAATCAGAATCATAGACGGTTTGTATTTATAGGACGTGACTTTGACTCTGTCGGGCATTTGTATTGTAGTTTGTAGTTTGTAGTGGATCGTGTTCCCAATCTGAGAGATAAATGACACACATTGAATAACATAATAATTTCTAAGGGAGTGAGACAAAAAGGAAGAGAGAAAGAAAAGAGGAGGAAAACAAAACACGACAAAACAAAACATTGACAGGCGTAGCTCTGGTTCTGGTTCTTTCTCTTTCTCTTTGTATTTTCTATGTATTGCTATGATATTTCTCTTGCTCCTACGTCAAGTTTTGTTGTGTTTTGTTTTACATCCGAGGTCGAGATATCTTTCTCTTCTCTTCTCCTCGCTCCTCTTCTCTTGTAGCTTGTAGACTTTGGCTCTGTTCAAGTGTGTTCCTTGACCACAATCAAATGAAATAATGGAATGAATGTGTCAGCTTTCCCCGATCCAGAATACTCAAAGACTCAAACCCTAAATTAAATTTCTTCTCCCACTTTCACCTCCTCTTTGTATCCACAATCTACAATCTACAGCATAAAGCGTAAACGTAAAGTGTGCATAATGCCTTATTCACCATTCACAATTCACACCCAGGAGCAATAATATAAATTATTACATGCACAATGCACAAGTCATGGTTTTTGTATATACCCTATACCCTATATACTCTATGTATACTCAATCATGAGACATGCATAAACTAAAATTTTCTTTTCTTTCTCTTGTCTGCTTATGTACGCACACGGATGACGGGATTTTTACCATATTTTATCTCGGTGTTTACAAGTGTTCAAAATTCAAAATTCAAAAGTCACCTTTTCAAAATAAAAATGATTCCTACACGAATCCATTTACCAATTACATTTACGTTGTACACATAATACACAAACAATGTGTACCTTTTTCACTGTAATCAAGTTTACCTTGTAAACTGCTGCACATTTGACATTGTACCTGTTGGTCCCAGTCCAAAATCCAAATGGTAGAATCAGCATCTCTCTTTTTCAGTTGTTCCGTCCACGCAAACAAACACACAACACACGTCTCTGTGTGTACAGTGTAAATGATTCCTGTAATAATTTTCTTTGACAAAGCTTAGTACATGTTGAATGACAAGAATGAGCATCTACATTGTAAATTGTACAGGTAAGATTGGTAAAATTCAGTGACTGGACTGCTAAATTTGTTTGTATGTGTGTAGGATGTAGGAGCTCCGATTCCGACTCGGATTGATGTTTCTAAATTTCTAATGAAAAGGACAGTTGACTAAGAATAAATTTTACCACTGATCAGACCAGAATGTTGAACTAGTGACTAGTGAAAAATACTGGTATGAAACTTTTGCCCTTCTCCTTTCTCCTCTAGTTTTTATTCGCTTGTTTAGTTTTAGTTTCGGCGTTAGTTTCCGCTCCAGTTCCCAGTTCTCTACGGTGTCAGAAAAAAGGAGAAAGTTTCAATACAACTTGTATATTTTGTATTGACCAAGGGGGAAGAAAATTACCCACGGTAATTTGTAGCTTTGTAGTTTCCCCATATTTCCCATTCTGTGTTTTGTACATATTGGATAAGTATCAGACTTGGAGGGAGTGGAGGAAATAGGTGTGTCGGGTAGTTAAAAAGGCCAAGATTGTAGGTTCGTATAGCAACAGATAGAATGGAGATGATGATGATGATGATGATGATGTGACGATACTGTATTTGTATGTCTATGTGTTGGATTGTGAGTTGGGAGTTGGGAGTGATGACAAGGCGGGATATAGTATTTAAGTGTACAATGTTCTGGGAGGATGAAATGGTGAAAGTGAGAGAAAAGGGAAGAGGGAAGAAACCAAGACAAAGAGAGAGAGGGAGATGGATAGGTGGATAGATAAATACAGTGGATAAGAGAAAAGGAGAAGAGGAGAAAGGGACGGAAAGGTAAGTAGACTATCGTAGGGATAGGTGTAAGTTTATTTGTAGCCCGAACCTGACTCTGACTCTGACTCTGACTCTCCAAGACCCAAGAGACCAATTTAGCTCAGAAATCTTTCCTCGTCCATGTAATGAAACAATTTTTCCTCTCTCCTGTTAAACCTGCCGATTCCGATTCTGATTCCGATTCTTGTTCTGATTCCGATTCCGATTTCTGATCAAGAAATCTTCTCACGACTCTCTTCTCGTTCATTCAACATCAGTCACTTTCATTCCTTCTCCCAGTTCCAATCCTGTGCTGTATACTGTATAGAGTCTAACTTTTCCATTTACAATGTACGCTGTGCTTTGTACAAATTATACAAGGCACATGACGTTATATATTTATACAGGTCTTCCGTCTTCTACCTTTCTCTACGTTATATCTGTATGCATGTCTCCTCTGTTTAGAGTTCAGAGGTTAGAGTTTGAATCCTCACGTACATATACCATACAAATGTAACAGTCTCTTTTTTCTTGGCAACAGTTTACAGTCTACAGTCTAGAGTCTACATGTTCATTCTTTCTCCGCCTTTTTTTCCTACATACATATCCCGCTTACCCAGAAAAAGAGCAAAAGTTGGAGTAAAAGTCGACTATTGGGATTCGGTATATTTGTACGGTGTACATTGAACATCGACATGACGAAAGTCAACTCAACTCAGACTTGTCTACTGTCTACATAATACTTACATGTGTCACAAGTCACAAGTCAGAACTCTCTTTATTTTTCTCATGGTGCATCCCAAACTGTTTCTGATTCCTCTTTCTCTTCGTCATTCTCGTTAGCTCCATTCACCTTAGCATTAGCACTTGCAATCCTAAATCCTAAACCGCCTCAACCCTCCAAATAACTCACAATTAGTTATCCTTCTCGCCCTCCTCTTTTTTACTCCATTTTCTTTGTACATGTGCATAATAGTGTACAAGAGCTCCAAGCTCCAAGATATGCCACTGTAAAACAGATTAAAGATCCCTGTGGATTCTAAATACTCTTTTATCTCTACTCCATCCTCATCCACATCCACATTTTATCACTCTTTAATAAATAGCTAATTTTCTTGTTAAATACTCCCAAAATCCAAACAAAAATCAGACTACTGATTACTACTCACTGCTTCTGTAATTTATTTCCATGAATTTTAACCCTTTGAAACTGAACTCTGAACTGAAAAAAAGAACCAGATAAAGATTAAAGATTCTTCCAAGTTCCAAGTAAATAATAAATAATTTTCTCTCTCTTTGATTTTCTTTCGTGTTCCACTCTTTTTTACTTTACATAACGAATAATACTAAATTTTATTATGTTTTTCTTTGATATTCATATCCATATGTATTTTTAATCCATTTACAATCATAATAATAATAATAATAATGTTTATAATTTTAATAGTTATATCATAGTAAATATTATGTACGCGTAGTCTGTATAGTGTGTAGTGTGTAATAACTTTTCTATTTTTCTATTTTTGTATTTTTACAATCAATAGTCAGTTTTAATTTTTAATATGTATGTACAAACAACAAACAAACAACAAATTTTTATATAAATAAACCAACATTTATTTTTATTGTTAACAGATTTTTTTAAAAAAACTTGGCATTAAAAGTTGCAAATTAAAGGTACAAAATCCGGTAAAAACACTTGGTTTGTTTTCTTGACAACTTTTGAAAATGAATTTTTAAGTTTAAAAGAGTAAAAAAGGGAGATAAAATATCAGACAATTGACAATTGACAACTAACCACTGACAATTTTAATAATATTACATATTTAACGTTACGTGGAAAATTTAAAATGAGAAATTTGTTCAAAAAAATCAATATTGACAAGAATTAGAAATTAGACAAAAAATTGAAATAGTTTTAAAAAAATAAAAGTTTTTTACAAAATTATTTGCAAGTTTAAACTTTTAAACTTACGATTAGTTGGTAGTTGGTAGTTCGTAGATCATGATTCATGATTTGTGATTCAAACGTTTGGAAACAAACGTGGATTTTAATACGTTATACGTTATACGCAGCGGATATTTGGAAATTTGGTGTGGATCTTGCTCTTGGGAAGTTTGGGGGTGTCATTTCGAGCAAGTCCATTGCAAGTTTTAGTAGTGGTGAATTTGGATATTGGATATTGGATGTCTTGAGACGGGAGAAAAACGGGTGAGCTGAAGGGGAAATCAAAAGGGTATAAAGTATAAAGTAAGGAGGAATGTGCGAGGGATGAATGAAATGAGAGGGAATCAAAGGAAAAAAGAAAATCAGGGGGAATAAAATGATTCATAAGTTGAAGAACGGTGGCTCAAGCTGAGTAAAATAATTGAGAGAGCCGTGAGGAGTTGTACAAGTTGATGATGATGATTATTGCCTCCATTCCTGGACAAGGAAGAAGATGAAGATGATGATACTTCTCCATTTTCCAAGGGAGTACGGAGTAGAGGTGGAGGCAGGCCGTGCCCGTGTCCGTATCCATGTCCATGTAATTGCCCGTGTTGATCTACAAGTGGGCCTCGAGTACTCCTCTCTCGATGACTCCCACCACCACCACCACTTTTTTCCCTCCTTCCATTTCCATTTCCATCCAAATCCTCTTCACTCTCACTGTACTCTCCGTCCGCAGGTAGAGGAGAACGATCTCCATTAGCAAATGAATTCTTGTCTTGGGCTGACAAGTTCATCTCTACACAACACACAGAGAAAATCAGAGAAACAGATAAAAAAATCACCACATTATTCATTATTCATTATTCACTCAGCCACTCACTCATCATCAAAAAAATCACCCTAAGAATACTAATTAATTTGACTTTCTCCTCTTCTCTTTTCTGTCTTTGTTAGGCTATGGAGAGGTGAAAGGAGTTGTACAAGGGAAAAATGAATACAATTGAAAATTGAAAGTGAAAACTGTACTCTGTACTCTATACTCTGTGCTGGATTTGAATATAAAAGTGAAATGTAAAAACCTCCAGCATTTTCATTCCTTTGCTCACAAATGTACAGAGGAAAATTTTACAGTCATATCGGGAAAACCCAAAACTCAAAACCGAAAGTCAAAGTCAAAGTAATAAAGTATATGTAAAGTGAATAGACGAAAGAGGAAAAAAGAGGACGAGCGGTAAAAATAATGGAAAAATTCCAAGCACATTGAATTTAAAAATGCAGGAAGGAGGACGCGGAGAGATCCAAAGCCAAAGACAAAGACAAAGACAACGACTGACAGAAAAGGTTTTCAGAGAGAAATGTTCCATGTTCCATGTTCCATGCAATTCCATCATTGTTGAAATATGCGTGTGTGCTCAGAGTTGAGAGAAAAAAGGACGAAGACAGAATCTAGAATCTAGAATATCTGGAATATCTGGAATATGGTACAAGTTTAAAAATGTAGAAAAGGACGAACCGTGAATATGAATGTTTCCTTCCGTACTTCCCATGGAGTTCTGAGAAATACATTTGAATCCACTAAAGTCTCGTGCAGTCAAATTCCTAAAGACAAAAGTACAAGAAAAAAAGCGAGGTCACAGTCAATATTCAACTTTCAACTTTGATCAGCCACTGTTGAAAACCAAGTAAAAAATTAATAATAATAATTATTATTATTATTATTATAAGTTTTGATTTTTGATGACTTACCGAATGATTAAATGCATACGAACTCCATAGTGAGAAATGGCATCTTCACTCATATTGAACTTGTCATTTGCGATGATCATCTCACCTGAAACAAACAGATACAAAAAAACAGCAAAATTACATAAATTTCATCCACAATTCACAGTAATTCATATTTTTAAACATTTTCATTCAGAATATTCAAAATTCAAATTTCTTAATTTGTAATAATTATTATTTTCAACTCTGCTGCCTGTTTTCATCAAGTAAAATAAAGTAAAATTTCTGTACATGACAAGAAAAAGAAAATATCTTCATCAAGCGTCACAGCTCACAGTTCACAGTTCAAAATATAGATCCGAGAGCTGTGAGAATCGGAGCTGTCATAAAATATAAAAGAGAAGTAGGGAAATGACAGGAAAAACAAGATGTTTCGTTCCAGTTCAATTCAATTTTCAAATGGATAAAGGTCACGACACGACATTTACACTTGATACGATTCTTCCGAATACCAAATTCCAAATTTCGTGTTACATTTTACATTTTACACAGTTTTTCACAGTGTTAAAACAGTGTCTTTTAAGTTTTGCCCTTTGAATTTTTTTCCCAGCAGTACGTGTATTGAGTATTCAAAAAGAAAAAATATTCAAGTACAACTACAAACTACAAACTACAAACTACACTCTATTCTGTATTCCTTATTCTATATTCTACATTGTCATTAAAAATGCGCATAAGCACTCCTCCTTTTTACTGGGTTGGGAGACGTGAGATGAACTTTAATATTATTTCAAGTAAAAAATAGCATCTTTTACCCGCTCTTTCTCTCCCGTTCCTTCTTCCTCCTGTACACTGTACATTTTAACTGTGAAAATATAGACATGCACTGCATTTTGTACCCTTTACACTTTACACATTACACATGTTGGATAATAAGTAATAAGTGGTCCGGAAGTTTGTCACAGTAGATGAGGTTAGTTAAAACATGCAAAGAATTCATCACATCTCATATCTGTCATTTGTATTTTGTATTTTGTGTTTTTAGCTGAACCTGAAGCACACAAATTTTCATGTTGTTTGTACTTTTTGAGCATTGAGCATATAATTATAAATTATGAACGTCGGACATTAGACACTGGACATTGGACATGTTTAATTTGCTTTGTACATGAAAAATCCGATGGCTACTTTATTATACTTTATACTTTACTCGATAGTTTTTCACTGACTTTATTCTTGACGGCTCAACCGTTAGCCAAAAGTGAAAAGAGGAGAAAAGGAGGGGAAAATGAGGAAGGAAGGGAGATTTTTCTGCTTCTTTTCTTTCTGTTTCTGTTTCTGTTTCTGTGTGGGAGGGGAGGGTTGGATTTGGTTTATTTTGGTTCTGACTGTGGTTGTGGTGGGTCTCTGTGCTTTTGTTTGGTGTTGTATTAGCCTGAAGAGGAAGCGTAATTGCGGAAAATTGAGTATTAGTTCTTTTGTATTTGGAGTTTGGAGCAAAGAGTTGTTAGTTCTCCTTCCACTCCTTCCCTTTCCATCCCACTTGATACACGATACATAATACATCTCATGAAACTGAAACTGAAACAGAGAGAGAAAAGAGAGAGGGAGAGAGACAATGAGAGAATGAGTGAGGATATGAGAGGCGAAGGAAGTTGAGAAAGGAAACAGGAAAGAGGGTTTCATGCTCACTTCGTCATTCCTTTTATCCACAATCCACAATCCACAGCCTTGAACCTTCTGTTTTCTTTTCCTTTCTCTCTTCGTCTCCTCCGCCTTTCCTCTTTTCTCTAAAGAAACCTCCGAGTTTTACCCGCATTTTTCTTTCATACAGTAATAGAATATACATGTGCGCAACCTGCCCTTTTCTTGACCATGTCTACACTCTACACTCTACACTAGCCACATCACATCACATCTTGTCGGGTTTTATTTGAGAAAAATGTGAAGAATATGAAGGACGATCCTCTTTCTGTTTCTGTGTGGTCTAAACTCTATACTCTATACTCTGTATTCGATACCCCACACACTGTAAACTGTACATTGTACATTGTATGTACAATGTACACTGAGGATAGAAAAGCAGACTGTTGACTGGAGTCAGAGCGGAAGAACTACTGTACTGTATTGGACTGGTCAAAGGCTTATCCGAATTTGATGAAACTAATGAGATTTCTTACATTTCTGTCAAAATAAACGAGACGAGAGAATCGAAATCGAGCTGAAGATGAAGATGGAGGAAAGGAGAAGCAACAAAGAAAAGATCCAACAAACTGACGAATGGGAATAAAGAAGCACTTGAAAACGCTTCGAGGTTCGAGGCTCAAGAAAAACAGTCTTCACTCTATTATCTATTGTCATTGTCCTTGTCATTGTCATTGTCCAACGGGACATGAAAAGAGTCACGAGGAAAACAGCTCCAATTTCACTTAACCTAATTTAGAAATAATTAGCCAATGTTCAGCGCTCAGTGTCCAATCTTTATCTTTTTGTCTTTTTATCTCTTTATCTCTTTACCTAGTCACATTATGTGAAAACGTGTGTACAACTCGTCATTCTGGATTCTGGATTGTGGAGTCAGCTGATATTTCTTCATTTCATTTATTGGAAATTGCAAAGGTGAAGAGAAAATTCAGCATTAAAATTAAGTGTAATCATCTTGGTTTTTAGGTTAGTTGGCTTTTGGATTTTTTGGATTCTAGAGTTTTATTTGAAAAAAGTTGTGTAAATTACACTGATATTTTGCACGTAGATTTTTAAAGCGATATCCGGAGTATCCAGTATCCACACATGAGAATTCGGTGTGGTGTGAGACACGTGTTGACATGTAAAGGAAAATCATTTATGCAAGAGCACGGCGTGTGTACAATGTACAAGGACATTGAACATTGTACATGTGTATAAATTTATAGTAAAAGAGGGATGACAAAAGTGAATGGAGGAGGAAGGTGAAGAGGTGTCAAATGTCATAGAATCTTGCTTTTGAATAGTAAGATGTGTAAAAGCTTCTGCCTCAAGTTCAAAGAAAGAGAGAAAGAGAGAGAGCGAGAAAGTAGAAGTTTTAAAAGAAGAAAGGGGATGACTGAGTGACTGAGTGGCTTGTCTTGAAGCTTGGCTTTGCACTTGTCCTCTTTTTCTCGCTCCTCTTTCACTTTCACTTTCAGTTTTTCTTCTTGATTCTTGAGTCTTGATGCTTGACTCTTGATGCTTGATGCTGGCTCGTCTCTTCTTTTTCAATCTTTCAAGGCTGAGAATGCCAAGTCGAGTCAAGTACAAGTAGAAGTAGAGCGGAGATACGAGAGTGAACAGTGAACAGTGAACAGCCTCATGCATCCATAAATGGGAAAAAGATTGTGCAGTTGAAAAAAGAAGAGGAGAAAAAATGGGGATGTAATGTAAAACAAACTTTTCCTTTCCGTTTTCCTTGTACATTACAGATGTAGGATTGTGTACATGTAGAATGTGGAAAAAAGGAAGGGAGATCAAACAGGAGTAGTTTCTTTTCCAGTTTCGAGGGAAGGGAAGGAAAAGGCGAGATGAGACTATTAATATTATGAGTTTAACAGTGTAACGTCGTACATGGTGTAAATACTAAACTCTAAACTCATCCTGCTTTCCCTTTTTATATTGATTCTTGAATTTGATAATGATACTTGAAAAATGCAAGCTCAAATGACTTGTTCAATTATACAAGTTGAAACTCTTTTGTTTGGGTTACTCTTTTCTCTGTATTTGCATGGATAAAAGACCACCAACAGAACATCCGAAATCGACCTTTGAGTCGGTTTCGGTTTCGGTTTCGATTTTTTCGGGCAATGCCAAGAGCCAAGAGTCAAGGGGAACATGTATAGAAAAAAACGTAGACAAGAGTCAGACAGAAAACTGCATGGTCAATGGTGGAAGGAGTAGGAAAGAAAAGAGGATATTTGTCTAGTGTCTAGTATCTAGTAGAATAGAGAAGAGTATAGAATAGGTTAGAATGATAATGCATAAAGTAATGGGGACTCGTATTTTCTAGTTCGTACATTGTACATTGTTCTTGTTCTTGTAGATGGGATATTTGAGATTCGAGATTCGAGATTCGAGATGTTCCGGTAAAGATGCACACATGGTAAAATTACAAAGTGGAACAAGTCGATCAGAAATTTTCTGGATGGACTGAGTTGGAGTTGGAACTGGATAACTCTTGGCTGGAGTCTTGATTCTTGATTCTTGATGCTAGCTCAACTCGGCCTGACTTGGCATGGTCTCATCTCCCTTGCCTTCCTCGACTCCTAGTCTCCTCGACTCCTCGACTCGATGATGATTCCACGAAGGAAGGAAGGAAGGAAGGAAGAGAGAGAAGTGGAGACTGAATGCATTCCCAGTTCAAGATCTATTGCATTCCTCAGATAGTTGTCTCAAACTCCACACACAACTACCAAATACAAATACTCTTGTAAGTACAAACTACAAACTACAAAATAAAAACTACCGGAGAACGACGACCCACCGGTATCCGCACCGGCACCGGCAACACAAGAAAATACAGTCCCAAAAACAAAACGAATTTTACATTGAATACGAGGAAAAAGAAGAACAAAAAGAAAGAGCTATAGATTCTCACACTACATGGAAAAAAGATGAACCAAGAACCAAGAACCAACAAGTATATGCAGTCTAAATCCTGATATTTATATATTTATAGGCACTAGGTACTAGGCACATGTAGCTTGAACAATGAACATTGAACATTGAAGATTAGATGTATGGCGAAGGGCGAAGGAATTCATCTCGTTCTTTTTCCTTCCTACTCGAAATAAAAGGAGCAGGAAAAGAAAAAGGACAAGGGATATAGAAGGACGTACAAGCAAATGCATGGTATATGGTACATTGGCATATGAATGTCTACGTACTATATAATATAGAGTATAGTGTATAGCGTTCAGTGGATGGTTCATGGCGTTGTAAAAAACATCATTGCTCACAGTCACTCACTTGCTACTTTTCTCCCTGCTCCCTGCTTTTTCCTCATTGCACAACACAACACAACAATCTACAAGCTACGGGCTACGGGCTAGAAAATACGGAGAAATGCATCTCGTGCGTGCATATTTCTCATGATACAGGATACTTTCTCTATTCTGTTCTCTTCTGCTCTGCTCTGTACATTGCGCTCTTGATTCTCTGTAGTTTGCAGATTGTAGATTTGTAGATATGCACTCATTCATTTCAACTCAGTGCACGCACTCACATCCACACCAATCCAATCCACACCAGACCAGACCAGTTGAGTGTTGAGTGTTGAGAGTTGAGAGTCTAGAGTCGAGAGTCGAGAGCTTAATAAATGAATTTATGTACAACTACAAATTACAAGTGACGGCATGTCCGTCTCCCTATCACCGCTCTAAACATTCTTGGCGCTCTCTCTCTCTTTCTCTCCCTCTTTCTCTTTCCATTTCTCTTCTTCTCCTCCTCCTTTCTTGTCGTATAAACGTAATCTGTCACACTTTCTAATCTCTAAACTCTAACATAATACACACGTCTAGAGTCTAGAGCCTAGAGTCTAGAGTATAGACTGTACAAAGTACAAAGTAGATGCGTGTCATAATAATGTACTGATGGTTTAATCCCAGTGTTAATTAATTACGGACTGACAGCTCCCTCCTGAATAATGAATCTTGAACCCAAATCTTGCACATGAAATCATTTCATTGCTTTTCATATCACAACCAACGTGCTTATAATATCATCATCATGTCCAAAATTACTGTACACCACACATGACGCATCACATTGTGAATTGTGAATTGTGAGTGGTAAAAAACGTCCTTGAAAAAATACTGGTGCACTTGCACTTTTCCCCGTCACATTACTTATTTAGAGTTGTAAATGTTTAAGCAGTTTTACATGTATCAAACAAGACAAAATTGATGTTAATATCGATTTTGATCTACTTAATTTCATATTTTGTGTGGTTCATTAGGAAGCAGCAACCAGGAAACAGCAGTGACAACTCCATGTTCAAAATAAAGGGAATGTGTTACACATTACATATTACACATTACAAATTACACACGACGTTAATCAGATGAAGAGTCAAGAGTCAAGGTTCACATGTAAATTTGGTGGGCATTGTGCATTGTGCATGTTTTATATTGTTTGGGTTCGTATTGTTTGTTTGTTTGCGAATGCGGGTAGATACTAGATACAAATGTGGCGGGCGTCTGTTGTCACCTCATCATTAGCTCCTCATTATACTCGCAGCAGGGGCAGACTTTAACTAATAGGATCAAACAACTAATTTATTTATGCAACCATCCATTCAGAAACTGCATAGAGAGATGAACCGCACCACACGCATGTTTAACTGTACACTCACTCCGACCGGAGATAAACTGCATATTTGATATTGCGCCTAAATAGTAAACAGCTTAGACAAATAGCTGAAACTGGAAACTGGAAACAGAGTAAAAGAGAAAGAGAAGGAGAAAGCAGAAAGCAGAAAACCAGAAACATACTTTTGGCTCTGGTTTTGGTTTACTCACCGTCAGTGGGCATCGCGCGTCGTCATCTGTAATTCTTACTTATGTAAGAGCAAGTACAAGTCGCTCTATTTATCGCATCGCATCGTTTTGGAACCACCACTCGAGACTCGACACTCGACTCAATTCCACATGTTTAAACCAGCCGTAAAATTAAAATGAAATTGTGCTTCCAATAATTTCTATTTAGAATTTAGAGTGGACCAAAGCTAAAATTCGAAATTCAAAAGTCACCCAGTTCTGTTCATCATTCATCAAACTGGAATAGATACAATTCGGAAGGTCAACTCAAAAGTCCTTTAGAAATCATCATCTTCCATTGTAGTCCACAAATATTTTTAAGCCCGAGCAAAAAAACAAAAACAAAAACAAAAACAGTAGTCAACTTCCCTTCCATATGAAATTCTTTCCTGCTGAATTTGTTTGGAAATTAGAGGAATTTGACTGCGTCTCTGACTGTAAAACTGGAACTGGATATTGGAAATTCAAGAGTGAATAAATAAATCAGAGGTGGAGTTGAAAGACGCCAGGAGCAAAAGGATACGATTAGCATAATCACATGGTAAATGGTAAATGGTAAATGGTAAATGGTGAATGGTGAATCGGGGAATCGAGGAATCGGAGAAATGTTGAAAATCCATATGTGTGTTGTGTGTTGTGTATTGAGGATTGAGGATTGAGGATTGAGGAGCGTCTAGTCTAGTCTAATGTATTGTATTTTGCTGCTATTATGATTATTTGGGAGGGAAGAGCAAAAAGCAAAAAGGAATGGACGAGAAAATAGGAAATGGGAGAGGAGTTTGCTTTAAAATGATGCAAGTGACAAAGGTTCGGGAGGGGAAGTCTCTGTCAGACAGACAAAATAAAATAGATAGACAGACGGAAAAACAGACAAGAGACAAGGAGACAGACAGACAGAAGGAGAAGAAAAAGCTTGTGAAAAAAAGCTGAGAGCTTGTAGGTTTTGGGTTTTGGGAGCGAGCGAGAAATGAGAGAGTGAATATCAGAGGGAGGGTTGAACGTTGAATGAAATGAAATGAGCTGAGGAGAATGGGAGAAAAAGAAAGAAAACGGGACAGTATGGAAATGGAAATGGATACGGAGTGTGTGTGTGTCTGGTTCTGGTTGTGGTTGTGTGTCTATGGGAGTTTTTCAAACAGATGTAACGGGAAAGGACAAGTCATTGGTTGAGAAATTGCTCACACTTATTTAGCATATTTGGCACTCATCATGATAATTTTTCACGCTCTTCAACTGGCAAGTAACCCAACCTTTCACGTGTTTTTAACTCACTACTCCATCCCGTTTCATCCCCTTCCCACTTAAATCCTATACTCTCCTCTTTCTCTCTTTCTACTCCTTCTGCTGTTTATTATTCTTCCATTCCAATTTTACTTTCTCTTTTCTCTTTTCACTTTTCTTGCTTAATTTCGGTTTCACCACTTATTCAGTTTCACAGTCAAATGTTAAGTGTAGAATTTAGAATGTGGAATGTAGGTATTTTGATGCCCGATCCCCGATTTCTCTTTATTGCTTTGTTAGATAATATCTAACGAGAAACCAAACAAATAGAAACAGATACTTCCAATTTCGGATTTTGGATTTCAAAAGGATATTTGAATCCTGATACACAAGACACAATAAATTTAAAATCTGTTCTCAGTTACAAATTCCAAATCTCAAATCTCAAGTTTTAAAGAGCAGGAGAAAGTCACCAAAATTCCAGCCAAAATCCTCATCTAGCAAAAGAGTAGTTTCACTTTGATGAATTACCATGTAAAATATAAAGGAAAACTGTGATACTGCTTCAAGTTTGGCAAATGGTATTTTTTCTAAACTATTAGATTGATTTTGATTGAAAAACGCTTCAAAATTTTCTTTCAAAATCCACGCAAGTTTTCCCATGTTTTTTATGTACATAATTTCTGTAGATTGTGGATAGGGAAAAAAATTGCATACCTGTTTCTCTTGTCCAGTAGTTGATGGCTTTTGGGCTGGCTTCAGCAGTGCACTCTAACGGAATGTCGTATCCTTTGGTTGCTGCTATTAATTGATTAGGGACTTGAATTAGGGGGTGAACTGAAAAAACGAGAGGGAAACAAAGAAACAATCCAGTTAATTTTATCCCATCCAATTTACATATACACAAAAACATAAGCCATCGCATCCACGTTCACAAGCAAAAGCAATCGCAATTTTGTAGCAGTACAAACAAATGTAGTGGAAGAATGACTCAACACCCTCGACACTCAACACTCGAGACTCGAAAGGCATTAGAAAATTAGTAATTCTCTATATTCCCGTGTTTAATATGTGCTAATGCTGTACAGACTAAACTAACATGCTGGATTCTGGACTCTGGAGTAATTGAAATGCATAAGCGGAGGAATGAAAAACGCATACAAGTGCATGCATGTACAATGTCCTATTGTCCTATTGTCTCCCGGCTATTGGATTGGGCGTTTGGGAAATCACAAATTTACACAGTGATATTTCTCTTCCCCTTCCCTTTTGTGTCTTTGTTAATTAAGGAGCGAAGCTGCCTATTAAAATCCTTATGTCTGCTTCACAATTGAGAGTTGAGTTTGTTTGTATCGTCTCCATCATTTACTTAGGCATCTAGCGGACAAATTTTGAACTAGTTTGTGGCGCCATCTACCATCTACCATCTAGTGGGAATTTTAAACTAGTGGAACGATACCTTGCGTTGAATCTTTGCGCCAGTTTTCCTTTGCCTTTTTAAAGCATTTATTTTTTCAAGGCAACAGGAAATGGTCACTAGGTGGCGTTTTTTATTTTTTTTTATTTTGAAATTTGCATTTTCATTGGTGTCCGATGGAGATGACCGACAAAATTCTTGATTCTAGAATTCTAGATTCTAGTAAGAATTTCCATCATAATTTATAATGAATTTTAATATCAACACCTTTGACTTTTTGAATTTTTGGTGACGTTGAAGCTCTTGATAGCTATTTGCATTTAAAAAATGCATTTCCTCTCAAATTTGATATCACATATCCCGTTTTAACAAATCTCATCAGAATCAGGATCAGTAGAATTAAGAATTTTGAATTACGAATTAGAAATTACAGCGGACCTTAATTTCAATGTCAATAAAATTATAAAAGATTGTGTCCCGTATTTAAATTGAGTCTGTGTTTTCAGCTTCCAGCTTGGACGTCCTATGTTTCTGCTCCTTCATTCTTATGGGGATCGACATTGTCTTTATCTTTATCTTTGTTCTTGTTCTTGTTCTTATGTTTGTTTTCATATTGAACCATTTTCCCATTCCATGATATCATTTTCATTTCCATTTATCCCCACTCCCCACAGTCAAAATATTATGTCAAAAAACTAAACTCCAAAATGAAAAGTATACACTGTACACTAAATGGATATGCCATACTGTAGACTGTAGACTTGAGTTTACCAAGGTTCAGACAAAGGAACAAGGGAAGCGCGAAAAATGTAGGAAGATGGAGAAAAATAGTCAAACTGTGTGCAACAAAAACTAAAGATCCATTTCATAGCCCATTGTAAAAGTAATAATAATGATGGTATAAACGATGTCAGCCCAACAGAACAACTGAACAACGAAACAACGGAACGGGGAAAAGAATGAAATGAAATGGGAACGAACAGAGAACAGAGTGTCTGCAGTCTCCAGTCTCGAGTCGGAGCATATGTATGGAATGCAGATTGACAATCTGCTTGGATAGTTATAACAACAACACACCAGAGAACGGGAACGGGAGGAGAAAAAAGGACAAAATGGGATGAATAGCCGAACAATAAGCTTAAGACTGACAAGAATGAGACTGACTGACTCGTATCCTCTTCTTCCTTGTACATTGTACATTGTACAAGTCATGTCGTATCACAACGTTTTGCAAGAGAAAAAACTGAGTGTAGAATGTAGAATGTAGGAGAGGAAATTTTAAAGAGACAGTTAGAAGTAGACTGTAGACTGTAGACTGTAGAATCTAGAATCTAGACAAGTGACTGGATGTGTTATGTTCTGTTCTGTTACGTACAGTTTGAACCCTGACGAAAATATATGCAGAAAATGTTGAGAGAGAGAGAGACTGAAAATGAGATGGAGTAGAACGGGACAGCGGGAGAAAGGGAGTGAAATGGATAAAGGTGATTGTTGTTATAGATGAAAGGAGTGTAGAAAAGTAGTTATGATAATGAGAATAATAGGAGCAAGAAGAAGAAGAAGAAGGAGAAGGAGAAGAGAAAGCAGAGGGAAAGGTGAAAGTTAGAGTGTAAAATGTACATGTAAGTTTCCATTCCAATCAGGATAAGTGGAGAGAGAGAGAGAGAGAGAGAGAGAGAGAGCAAAGGAGCTGCTCACTGTTCACTGTTCAGTTTAGTTTAGTTGAAGCTTCCCTTTCTCCTTGCTCCCAAAAGACTATCCACAATCCAACGGAAAATATGCACAGTCAAGTGAGATCTCTGTACTTGGTGTTAGCTGTACAGTGTACAGAGACATTTATGTGTATACTCTGTGCGTTGTGCATAGAACCATCCCTAAATTTATGTATGAATCTTCATCTAGTCAGAGTGATCTCTTTAAACTTGTGCTTACACAAAATATCTCAAGTCGTAACCCTCTTTTCCTCTATTTTCTACTCTATATACTTTTGGTCTGCTTTGCTTTGGTTTGCTGGTCGAGTCTAGAGCCTAGAGTCTAGATTCTAGAGTCTAGAGTTTGGCATTAGGTCTTAGTAGACCAACTCACTCTCACTCTCACTCTCGCAAATCTCATACACTATACACTATACAGTAGAATGAAATGGAAGCGGCAGTATGCAAATTTAAACTCAATTCCGTACATGACAACTACCAACTACCAACTACCCACTACAACTAAATCCACACACATGCATCTCCAATCTACAATCTACAATCTACATCCACATTTACATACAGATAAGTACAAAATGAAGACATGTGTATCTGTCTCTGTGGTACATCTTCAATCTTGAGTGTACAATCTCCACTGGATTTTTACTTTCTCCCTCTACCATGAAAATGAAAGGGACGGGATGACAAAACTAAACTAGTCAAGTCAAGTCAACTCACATTGATTTTTTTCAACACAAGAAACTCGGTGGGCTTTAAAATGTTCCAAGTTCCAAGTTTCAAGTCAAAAAGAACTTTGGATTCAACTTTATTACCAGTGAAAATACGAGAAGGAGAACCAGAACCAGCGACTAGGAAAATGTAGATGAATAGAGAAATAGAAAAAATAATAAAAATAAAAAATAAAATGAAATTGCATTTTTCCTCTGTGTACAAGAAAAATTGTACAAGTTGTAGATTCTAGATTTTAGATTGTCAATGTATTTTGCATCGGTGATTGGTGGTGTGTGGTTTTTGTGACACAATTTCTTTCAAAAAGCTGGATGCAGAATCGGAACTAGAACTAGAATTATAGAGGTAAGGCAAAGAAATATTTATAATTTTTTCTACACTACATAAATATATTTATGTAGAAAGAACAACGCAGGATTTAACGTGTGTTTGATCAAGTAGAGAAAACTGTACACTTTCTAGTGAACAACGTTCAAGGGTGACAAAAGTAAAATATATTAGAAAACAATGCAAAAAGATGCGCGAATCAAAAAGGAAAACTCGAATTTGTCCATAAATTGGCTTAAAATCATGAAAATACATGTGAGAATCCGACTGTTTGAAATTTGGATCATTGCTTAGCATTTGCTCTTAAAAAATGAGACAAGATCCGTCATCCGTCATCCGTACTGTGTTGAGTTTTGAATTTTGAATTTTGAGCTGTTATCCTGGAGACTGAAATACTAATACTAAATGATGTACAGTACACAGTATACAGCGCAAAAGGTAGGCGGAAGAAAGCTCAAAGAGTGTAAAAACGCATATTAAATTCGTTTCACGGACAATACAAGTGAGAGCACGTGTCTGCCTTGAGTTTTGAGTAGAAATTCTACTGTCGGAAGTACAAAGTATCCGTAATCGGCAGTCCACACTACACAGTACAAAGTCAGTGGAGGAATCAAGAAAAAGGAAAAGTACGAGGTTTTGTTGAGGAAAATGAGGAAAAAATTTAATAGTTTCAACGAGTTTTTAAAAGTTGGAAACTCGAAAGTTGGTTCAAAATATTGGTTGATGGATGAGTTTCCTCTTGCTCCTTTGACTTTAACTGAACCTGATCTCAATCCCAATCCCAATTCCAAACTCAGTCTCCAGTATCCAGTCTCCAGTCTCGTAAGTAATATTCCTACTTTCTACTTGCTACTTTCTTCTCCGGTCAAACCAAACCCACAACCTACCACACGGACAGAATCGGAATCAGAATCAGAATGGACTAGTGAAACCAGAATGTGGAACCAAAACGAGAACAAGAAAACAAAAAGATTCCTTCCCTATTCTTTGCCATCAAATCATCACTACAAAATAGACATTGAGAGAGAAAGATGGGCATAGAAATGAAAAAAGACTAGTATTTATTTAAAACGGGAGCAAATAGAAGAGAAAAGAAATAAAAATAGAAGGAAAGGGAGAAAAGATTGGCTTTGTAATATTCTATTGATATTGACGAGGAGCAGAAAAGAGCCAGAGAAAGAAAGAAAGAAATCTAGTGAAATATGTACAAACTCTTCTCAATTCTCAATTCTAGATTCTAGATTCTGGATTCTAGATATAATAAAATATATTATGCACAATACTCTTTTTTTACTGAAAGTTGGATTCGGATTCTGAGTTTGGAGTTTTGAGTTTGGATGTGGAATGCAAGAAACTGTCAGACTCAGAAGCGCCCTTCATTCTTCTCCTTTTTCTTCTTCTCCTTGTACATTTCTTCATAATACTCTGCTCCTTTTTCACCCGTCAACAACAACACCAATAATAATAAGAATAATAATAATACGTCCTCTTCACAATCCGCCTTTTCCTCCTTCATTCTTCATCCGCACATTTAAAATCTACAATCTACATACCATAGCTTTATGCAAAATGTAAAGGCATTGCACATATTGTTCATTGTTCATTGTTCACTTTCCTCCACGATCCTCGATCCTCGATCCTCGACGTCATGATCGTTGATCGTGTCAACATGTAAAGAATCACCCTCGCTCACTCATCATTCACCATTCCAGATTTAACCGCAGCATGCAGAAAATGGCCCAGAAATTGCATTTTTCAAACTGTGCCACTCTTCTTTTCTCCCGTTTTTATCCATTATCCATTATCCATTATCCAGTCACCAAACACTTGCATTTTTAGCAGTGCCATCAATTTTTGGATTTTTTGCACAGAAATTTGAAGTTATTTTGAACATTTGAGCTCAAGAATTTGAATTTTTAATTAATTTGGATTATTTAAAAAAAATAAAAATAGAAACTAAATTTAAATTTAGAGGCAAGAGGCATCTGTCGTAAATTTTAAGGAGGAGCACCAGATAATAGCAAATGAATAATAATTAATGTAATTTATTCATAATTCATAATGAGCAGAGGGGCTGCGGTTGTGATTCCCATGAATTTGTCTCAAACATTAGTACAGCTTGTGACAATGAAAAGTTGGAAGTTCGAAGCTGGATGGCGGAGATTTTCCTATACAAAATACAGACGCACCGGATTCCACTGGACGGGATTGGGTTGGATTGGATTGAGAATCTGAAATTTAAAGTTGATCCTTCGTCACTTTCACCAAATGGTTTATGTGCCCCGATTTTTCTAATGCATGGGGAAAACTGGTGAAAGTTTTGCTCATCTCACCTCAAACCTCAAACTAAGTGTTGAGTATTGAGCATGGACAAGCGACAAGTGAGAAGATTCCTAGATTCAAACAATCTTTGAAAGTGTATCTTATTTTTCTCTACCGTTTTTACGCCTACATAATAGACATTAGACATTAGAAATAGGAAATACGATCCGCGGTTGAGTTGATGTTTGATGTTTGATGTGCTCAACTTATTCCTATTCGTATTTGAGCTATAGGCATTTGAAAATCCAATATCGCCCGGTGAAACTCCATATAGTCATTTTGATTAATGAACAATGAGACTTGACTCGATTCTCGATTCCCGATTCTTTTAAAAGTCAAACATCCTGTCAAAGTTTTTCCATCCGAGGCACAAACTACAAACTACACATTTCATATCAACCGTCTTCCACAGTTGAGTTCAGCTCAACTCAACTCAACTCACACTACTCGACTCTCCGCCTCGCTCTAACCATAACATAATTCAGGCGCATTATCCGCCAAAACCAACTTTCACACTCTTTAGCCGTGGCGAATGGTGAAAAGTTTTGTGTGTGACTAATAAAAGTCAATTTATTTTAAAAGTCATTTAAATTGGCCATTTCAATAGAAAATAGAATATTCTGTACAAAGTTGGAGTGCTCTAAAGTTGTTGACATAATAAATAAAATAGCGGTACAATGTACATTGTAAAATGTAGAATGTAGAGGGTTTCAAATTTGGAATGATTTGTCGCTAGTTTCTAGTTTGTAGTCTGTACATTGTGGAAACTAAGAGAAGTGATGAGAAGCTGAGACAAATAACATGACTTTTTTGTTCTCTGCCTTTTTCCTGCTCCATTCTCCATTCTCCATTCTCCATGCAAAACATTTACAGTTGACATCACATCTCATCACATCACATCAAATGGCTCTAGATTCTACATTCTAGATTCTAGATTTTGTTTATGTATTTCAAGCACACCCATCCAAATCGACATCGACATGGACGACTTTAGATTCAAATACGAATACAAATACGAATTCGAGTACGATTCGGATGTGGATTGCTGCATGTATTATATTACGGAACATTTATCCACACGAGAAAAGGGAGGAATTGTCTCTAAACTGAAAGCGGAACTAGAGGAGAAGATTGAGGAGACGGAGACGGCAAAAGGGAGGATGGAAAAATGTGGACAATGTCAAATAGGGTTCAATCGGAGGAATTTCAATAAGGAGTGTTGGGGGAATAGGAAAACAGAAGAGACGAGTCAAGAGACAGGCTACAGATGACTTGTACACTCCAAACTCTATAAACAGAGAACAAGCATGTCGAGTTCACAAGTATCTACTCGGTGTATTGTGTTGTGTTGTGTGTATAATAAAAGCAGTAAAGTATTGGGAAGGAGTGAGTAGTTTCCAAAGTTAAAGTACATGGACGTATTAGAAGGTACAAGGTTTGTTTCCCCATGGTTCATGTTCTCCTTCCAGTTCCAGTTCCAGCTCTTGTTTTCCCTGCAGCGAACGACAGGGAAAAGGAGAGCTCGAGTACTATGTATACAATCTCCAATCTACACTATGTATATTTAACAAGCATTAGCAGAGCAACAGCAAGAGCAACAGCAAGAGAAACAATGAGAATGGCGAGAGTGAAGCGAAAGGGAGGCAGAGGGTTGATTCTACCCAAGAAAAATATCCCACTCTTCTCCATCCACAAATACTCAACACTCAACATGTAATAAAAGCAAGAAAAAAAGACAATGAAATAGAGAAAAAAAACAACTTACAGTGAACTTGAACCGTCATCCGTTTTGAAACCTGAAATTTAATCACACCAAATGACGATTGTTGATTTTAGTAAAGGTTCAAGTGGAAAAATCCCACCTTTATTTTTTAATTACTTAACAATTCCTTTTTTATACAGTCGGTTTGATAGAGCTATTGAATAAATGTTGTATTATTATTATTGTATCATGTATTGTGTATTGTGTACTCACGCTGGGCGGTACGCCATTTGATGCTATGCAAAGATAAGCTCCCCTGAAAAGAACATAGAAAAATACAAGGGAAAACACCACATTATTATCTACGAATATTAATATTGTCTTTGTCTTTGGGGACCATTTTACAATTCACAATTTAGAAATTAGAAAAATAAAGGGAAGTGAAACTACAGTCCTTGAATATTGACTAGCGGTAATTGAGAGTTGAGCATCAACTGTGACTTACATCTCGGACCGTGTGATTTTTGACAAGGTTAAAATTTCACCTATGAACTGTTTCTCTGTAAATGGTAAATGAAAAAGACGGTGATTCACAATTCAACATCATATTGCATAATATTGCACAAAATTGTATAATATTTTCATAAATGATGACTTAATGGGAATTTTGACTTTCCTCACCTTTCCTTTTACCACCTTGACCTTCTTTAATAATGATGTGATTGCCATCTTCCTTCCTCCACGTAATTGTAGGCTTGGGCTGACCCCGGGCACGACAAATTAACTTGGCCGTCCCACCCTCAGGGACCATTATATCACCTGAAAACACCCAGTATTTTATTATTATTGTATCAAACTGGGGACTGGAAGGGTGATTTTTTAAAATCATAATGAACATTTTCTATATTTCTATATTTCTAGATTTAATTGTTAGATACCTGAAGTTTCTTCTGAAGTAATATCCGGAGGAATTACGACCTCAAGATAGGCCATCTGTTGAAATTAAGAAAATTCAGAGTATTTGTTAATTTACTTGTACATTTTATTCAAGGAACAATATCAACAATAATTATGCAAAAAATTCCACCCGGACTTACTTGCATTAACATAGGATCAGAATTGACCTGGCACATGTAAAAGCCCCTGTAAAATTTAAAATTTAAAATTTAATCGACAGCGTTAAATGGTCATCTTTTTCATTGAAAAACCTTGACAAACGTCATAGAGAATATTGAAAAGATAAAGAATGTTGAAATTATAAAGAGTTGTTTGGTTTGTCCAATATTTTGTGTAAAACATTACCTGTCAACCCTTTGAACACTCCTAATGTGTAGAGTCCAGGTAACTTTATCATTCATGGTGACGGTGAGTCGGGCATTATTGGTGATGACCTGATCATGAATAGCCAAAATGGCTTTGGTGTCAACCTTAATCCACGCAATCTGTCATTCAAAATTCAACATTCAAAATTCAAAAGTTTAAGACATTATTATTATTCCCGGGCACAAACTCTCCTTCTAAATACCAAATGATAAATGCTAAATACTCGATAGACAAAACAAAGAGATTAGTCTTCTCAGCCTTTTCTCCTTCTCCTTGAAACCTTGAAACCTTGTGCATAGATGAATCCATTATTGTCATTATCATTATTTATCTGTATCCCATGCACCCTGCATCATCCATACAAAATATGGGGATACATAAATCCACAGATTCTAAATTGTTTATGACCGACTATGCAAATTCGCAAGAGTCTCGAGTGTACAAAGAAGAGTATCATTCTCTCCACAACTTATTTGCAACACACACTACTCTTGCTCTCTCTCTCTCTCCACTTTTCACTCCTCCTGCTTATTCAATCCCATTTGAGTCAGTCAATCCAGCTGCTTGGGCAGACTCCCAACAACAAGCAACAGCAACAAGGCTGTTTAAAAGTGAAACTACGGCTAACTAAATTCCCCCACAATACCCAGTATGTTCCACTGTGTTCTGCTCTGTTGTGTTGTGTGTGTTAACAGGAAAGGGAGAAGGGAGAGAACTTTGGACTGGAGGAGGAAATGGATGAAACAAATCAGTTAAATAATGAGTCTCTACCGCGATTAGGCACGACCAAAACAAATCAGCCTTTCACTAATCAATGCACGCAGGCAGACCAATCCAATCCAATCCAATGGAGATTCAAATACATCCACATCCACAGCTCTATTCTCTGTTACTTGTACGTGTTACTGCATCTCTAGATTCTAGATTCTAGATTCTACATGCACAAAATATTCATTCAATGATGTGGAAAACTTTCACCAAAACTCGACAGTCTACAGTCTAGAGAAAACTGAGAGTGATGGGAATTGCGTCACAACCAACAAATAACACGTAAGGAATTGAAAGGTAGGAAATAGAGTAGTCTGCTCCGTCTCTCCACTACTCAGTCTGGCTGATGATAGTAAAATGATGCCGTTAGCAAGATTCGGATTTGGATTGGCGCTGGATTTGGTATTGGTATTTTTAGCTAGACTTTGTCATCTTTTTGGTCTAGTTTGGTTTGGTTTTGGTTCCATCTGGTCAGCCCAACAAATACAACATTTCATCACATTACGCCAAAACACTGAAACTTTTACATGTTCCAACCTTCCAACTTTCACCCACGATTTTGCCCCTTTGTTTGTACTTTGAACATTGGACTTTGGAATGGAATGCAGATTTGTAAATTGTATTATCCATTATCGAATTGGAAATCCCTGATTTCTCTCAATTGATTCCTTGACTTGTTTTGACGAGAGGAGGAATTTCCGAGTATTCGGGAAAAGCTTGCAAATTTACAATCTACAATCTCGGTTCTAAATATGATGATGAAAAAGGGTGAAAATTGTACAATGTGGATTGTGGATTGTGGATTGTGAGTGGAGTGTGGGGCAGGAGTTTTTGGATTGGAGGCAAAGGACAAATAAAGAAAGAAAGAGAGAAGAAGAGAAAGTCATGCCGTCGAAACAAACGGGAACGGTACGGCAAGCCAC
Organism: Sminthurinus aureus; assembly: GCA_034698265.1. Lineage (NCBI taxonomy): Eukaryota > Metazoa > Arthropoda > Collembola > Symphypleona > Katiannidae > Sminthurinus > Sminthurinus aureus. The sequence continues at coordinate 32,364 of JAQGBH010000715.1, forward strand.
ATACATGGACATATTTGAATGAGAGAGAAAACCAAAGAGAGAAAAGGCGGTTAAAGTGCATATTGTGCGGAGTCAAAACTTTGAGTAATAAATCACTCCACGTTCTCCCTGTACGAACAAACAGAGGAACACAGGAACACAAAATATAATAGAATGAGAATGAGAGAAAGTTTTGTGTCATGTATTAATTAAAACCTCCAAATATTGTTATTCTCCTCCATGTCCAATATCTCAACAGCTTTTACTTTTATTCCAGTCTCCACTCTCTCTCTCTCTTTTGTTCCTCTTTTTCTCAACTATTACCAATTTCATTCCAGGTTCCAAATAAATGAGCAAATACACGCCGAATCCTCAATCCTCAATTCTCAATGCTCAATGCTCAAGAACCAAACCAAATGGGACAAAAACGGAGAGGAGGAAAAAGACGGACCTCAGCCATTCTTTCCATAGAAACTCATATTATTATTTGAATTATTTCAAGGAGAGAAAATGCTACTTTTACCATTTACCGCTTACACGGATCCAATGTGGCATTTTATATTTATGAATTTATGAATGTATGAATGCAAAATGTACATTGTACATTCATTTCTCTAATTTTCCAAATGAATCCTAAATGTGTGTTTCTGTTTCTGTTTGTCTTCTCACTGTCTCTTCTGTCTCTTCCCAATTCCAAATTTCCCCTTTCTCTATTTTTCATTGCATCAGTTCTACTTTCTACTTTCTACTTTCTAGTTTGACTTGTGGACTTTTTCCAAACGCTAAAACTAGTGAGAGATGGAAACCAAGTCATTGCAATTCCAGTCAGCTAGAATTCAGAATCCGGAATTTACATGTAAATACATGTATTCATATATTTCATATGCACATGAATCACATGACATCAACCAACTCACCCAACATACACGTTCATAATTAAGAGAAGAAATGCAAAAAAGAGAGGAGAAAAAGATAAATAAGAGAGAAACAGAGAGAGAGAGAGAGAGAGAGAGAGAGAAAGTATAATGGTGAATTTTCCAGGGAAATCAGAAGAAAGATGACAGGAGTTCTCTCCAGTTTTCAGTCTCAAATCTTGAGTCTCGAGTCTCCAGGCGAAACTTGTTTCTTGTCTTTTGTACTGTGACACTGTGACACGACGTGTGAATATGAATATGAATCCTGATTTTCCTCGTCCATTCATTCACTCTTCTTTCCTCTATTTTGTATTCTACACATCATCTTTCTCTTTTCTCTTTTGTCTTTGGTCTTAAATATGATACACGGAGGAAAAGAGAAAAGAGACGCAAGGAAATCATAGGAGAAGACAAAATTATTATCAATGTCATTTTGCAAATTGTATATTCAATTCAGTTTATCCGTAAATAAATACTGGATAAATAATATTGGAATATTTATTCCAAATTCAAAGTTCCAAATTCCAAAGAGATTTCTTGAAACCAAAACTGGTTAAAAATCCCTTGATCCGCATCAAGTTTCAAGTCATTCTTCTGTGTAAGATAGATGAGCCAAAAACCCGCCCAAACCAAACCAAACCAAATAAAACTAGCCAAAGAAAAAGAAAATTGGCATCTTTATCCATGAGGAAATATTTTAAGGAGAACATTTTAATACTTTGTGACAAGTCTGATGAAAATCCTTAATAAGATTTCCGATTCCAGTATTTTCTATTTTCTATTTTCTATTTTCTAATCAAAAAGTCGAGACTTTGAGACATTGATACGTCCAAATACCCAAATGCCGAGATAATAATTAAAACAAGGATTTAATTACAAACTCGATAGATGAATAATAAATAAATGAACAGGTAAATCCTAGATATTTCTTGATCCAAATTGAAGCTTTCAACCTTCTATCAACAGAAAACAGAGCAACAACTGCAAAAGTAACTTGAGATTCAGGATTTTGAGCTCAATCCTTCAATAAAATTGTCATTAATTTTGGCAATATTTCACATTTTGGCAAATATTAATTCCGTTAATCCAATTCCAAATTCCAAATTCTAAACTCCAATCAGAATCTGCCAAATTTGGCGGTAAAAGATGAAACAAGATAAATTGAGGTAAAACTGAGAATTTGCCTTTAAATTTGGCAGTTGTTGTTTTTGTTACTATTTATTCCAGATTCAGATTCATATTCCTTGTTGAAAGAAACAAGATAGAGAGTGGAGAATGTGTAATTCCTATCAAAAGTTGGGTAAAAATATCTATTAGGGCTCTAGAATCTTGAATCTGGAAGGATGAAGGGAATGAAGGAAGAAGCTGGAAAAGTTTTCCGGTTCCTCTCCCTTGTCGCTTGTCTTTTGTCTGTTTTCTGTTTTCTGGTGGTAATTGGGGGAAAATAATAATTTTTCTAGTTAATTCTCCACATTATATATGTTATGTATTTTGGTATTTTGGTGGTAATGGACGGACACGGACGGAGGCTGAAGAAAGAGAGAGAGAGAGAGAATTATTTGGAGGAGGTCGTAAGAGTATATGGATCTACTTAATGGTCCATTACACATAATGAGTTGGCTGGCTGCTCTGCTATGGTATGGTATGGTTGGATCTGGGCTGATAGGATCAATTGGAATGTCCACTTCCACTTTCACTTGCAACTTGCAAGCCCATCAACTCTGAACAAGCAAAACAACATGTCCACACTCATTTATACACAATACACAAGAACCAAACATGCTCTGTTTTTCTCCTTTTTCTCCACTTTGCCTGCGGCGGTCAACTTTGTAAATACAAAACTTTCTCCCTTTTGCAAGCGCTAAAAGCTAAACAAGATGAGATTTTTTCTTGCAAATATTAAGACTCAAGACTCAAGACTCAAGACTCAAGACTAGAAACGTCGAGACTTCGTCGAGTCATTGCCTAATGCTAAATCTTAATGATAAAAACTCTGCTAATAGTTTTACTATTTACTATACATTTTTTATCTTACTTTTAATCTGCACATGAGTATTTATAATGTAAATTCAAAACTAATTTGAAACTCAAAACTCACCCGATGACCGCCGAGATGTTCAACCATACATGTGAAACTGGCATCTTTACCCTGGACGACGGTTAAATTTTTGAGGGCACCGATGAATCGCGGGTCATAGGCCGCCGAGTAACCTGTAATTAAAAAAGAAACACAATATACAATATAAATAAAGTGTATTAAACATGAATATGAAAAGGAATAGAAACATCAAGTCAATTTCACAGACGCAGACCAGAACAAAACAAAACTTGTAGAAAAATTTGCATTCCCCTTCTTTTAATGGTGATTCGAGAATAAACAAAGACAAGTTGTTGATTCAATTAACAATTAACCCTACGGTTGCAAGTTGTATCAAGTGTACAAAATGGGGCTGTTACTCTTAAATGCTAACGACGGCAATTTAGCTGATATGTTGAGTATTGAGCATTGAGCATTGAGCATTCAATAATAATTGTACAATTCACCCCAACATCATAATATATATTCAAATTTACACTGGTTCTGGATTCTCGAGCCTCGAGTCTCGATTCTCGATTCTCGATTCTCCTTCGTGATGACTGATGACAAATTGTCCTGTGTCGTTCATCTCTCCGAATTATGTACATAAAGTGTCTTCTCTCTTCTGTGGGAGAAACTTTATCCCTTTTATCTGTGTTCCTCAGTGTAGAGTGTAGAGTGTAGAGTGTGGAAGTGGAATTCATAGCGACTTTTGTTTTACATGACACAGCAAAATTTTATGGGATCAACCTTCAAAAGAATCCAGTGAAACTGGATGAGTGCTGATAGACGACGGAGAATATGAGGATATTTGATATTTGATAGGTGAATGAGACGTAGAGAAATTTCTCGTCTATTTGAATGTTGAATGTTGATAAGGATTTGATTAATTTTGTTTGTTATTGGATATAACATGTATTTGTATTTGTGTGTTTGATATATTTTACACATATTTAAGTGTAAAGGATCCATAAGTAGAGTTGTGCAAAACAGTATTTCAAAATTAAAGATTAATTTGGATTGGATTGGGTTGGATTGTGATGACATGAAGAAAATTGAGAGAGAATTGACTGAAGTTGTTAGTTTTAGATTCTAGATTCTGTAGATTGTAGATTCTATCCGTCGATTCTAGAGCAGGTATACATAAAAGTTAATTGAGGATCAGTGTGTTTGAGTTTCTTCTTAGTTCAAGATTTTTGTGAAGGGTCTCGAGTCTCGAGTCTCGGGGAATCGGAATCGTAATCGTGATGGTAATTCTTTTAATATTGTGTGCTGTGTGATGCAGAGAACGGAGGCTAGGTTGAATATTGAATACTCGAATGTGGCTGCATAAATTACCCCACTGCACACTGACATTATAAAAGTTTCCTCATATCCATTGTACGTGTATCTATTTGGTATTTGGTATTTGCACCTAGTTCAAATGCAAGTGTAAATGTGAATGTGGTAAATGTGCGGTAGTCATGCCAAGTTGACTTGGAAGACTGGAAGACTCGAGGACTCGAAGACCCACCCGAAGCTCAAACACAAACACAAATATTGAGAATTGAACGAGTGTTCACAAGAATTAAAGCCATCACCATCGCCATCACCATCGCAGTCGTCGTCATCATTTTGGTCATGATGGTGAACATCAAAGAGAAAAGTCATTTAATTCTTGTTTCACTCACTCACTCGGGGCAAAGGGAAGAACCAACTCAACTCAACCCAAAGCAGCTACATTTAAATACCTAAATATCTTTCCCATTTCCCATGCACATTCCACATTGTGTTACATCAAGTTTGCATAGCCGGTAGTGTGTAGTGTGTAGAGAGGAAAATTTAACCGTCCCATCTCATTCAACCTCTCATTCTGCATACGCTTTACACTTTACACTTTACAGTGTACAGTGTACACATAAAACATAAAACACAAGTCGTGCCGACAAACTATGAAAATCATGATGAATTTATGTACAATTATCCCCAGAACATAGAAAATCCACCTTGACTCAACAACTCAGCAGCTCAACAACTCCACACTAAACACTCATTCACTCATTCACCCCGCTTCCACTGACATTTCTAATTTATACCGACTAATTGTTACTGCCCATTAACAACAGACAGTATTGATGTATTGATCATTGATCAATGATCATCTTACATGTGATTTGCATCTAAATTTTGAACAGTATTTCGGGATTATATAATTAATGCGTCTGTCATCACTTTAGGATTTGCATTTATTCAGCTGTTTATTTACTTATTTCTTTGCATCCTAAAATTCAAAAACAGACAGTACACAGTGCTTCACTAATTTAACAGGGAAAACACCCTTGTTTCCCCTTTCCCGCTGCTGGTTTGGTTTCTGGTTCTACTTTTTAATCCTTGGAAATCCTTAGCACTTTTTTATTGACCACATGTCAAACGTCAAGAGTCAAGAGTCAAGAGTCAAAAGTGGAAAATTATAAATTATAAGGAATTGCTTGTTTATGACTGCTAACTCAACTGATACAAAATACAGAGGACAAAGGACAAAGAACAAGGAATGTTCATCTTTCCTCTGCTCCACCAAAAATAATAATAATAATAATAATATGCCCAATGGTACAACAGCAGTGAGATGAAAAAGGTTGATTGGAATAAAAAATGTGGCGATTCTCATGAGAGATGCGGATGTTGGACACTAGACACTAGACACTAGACACAAGAGAAGAGAGAAGAGAGAAGACAGACAAAGAGAATGGAGAATGGAGAAGGGAGAACGAAGAGAGAATATTTGATTCAAAGTTGGAGCAATTTTTTTCCTCGTCCAATCAAAGGAGGGACAGTGAAACATAATTTGTCCTCCGAGTTTCTCTTTTGCCAACAGTGGAACAAAGACAAAGAGAAAGAGAAAAACAACAGAAGCAGAAGAAAGAAGGAGACGGAGAAAAGGAGAATAAATCGGGTGGTATAAATAAAAATGAAAAAATCTGACCGGTGGGATGAAAAGTAGTAGCCAGTGGGAAAAATGAACAGTGTAACTCTGTTTTTCATCTGTTTTTTTAAGTCAGGTACACGGAAATGGAAATATCAATATGCACGATACGGACGGAGGACGGAGTAGGATATTGCTCCACTTATATAGCTAGATACATGTATTTGATATTTGGTGTGGTGTGTGATTATCTGTAGGCATGTGTGGATGTGTGGGTTGGTCGTGTGGACTATGAAGTCCTTGACGGTTGACATTTTCTTCTCTTCTTTTTCGTTTCGGGTTACTTTTTTAGTTTTGGGTTTTAGGGCTCCAGTTTTTGCCCTCCGCCTTGTCTTCACTCTCTGTCTATCTCTGTGTTAGTGTCTCTGTTCATCTCGTTGTCGTTGTCGTTGTCGTTGTGGAGATGGTAAGTGTATATGTGTAATCCCAGGGGTGTGAGAGAACGATCCCGGTGATTTAACACGAATGAACTTTCATCTCAGATAAACGAAAGAAATAGGATCCGACTACGGAGGAAAGCGAACAAGATCTAGAACCCAGAATGTACAATCTACAATCCAGAGGCAAAACCAAAACCAAAGTAAAAGTAAAAGTCAGAGGGAAAAAAGCTGATGACAAAAATGTGTGAAAATTGTACCCAGAGCTCCAATCGTTTCTGTCCTTTTCTTTTCCTTTTCTTTTCTTTTCTCCTTTCTGCAGTCTCATTCCATGTACTTTTCCTTCCCTTCCTCCTTCTTCCTCTTTCTCTTGCTAGTAAGAGTTTTCTTATATATAACATTGTAAAGAAAGCGAGAAAGAGAGGGAGAAAGAGAGGGAGAGTTTTTTCTTGACTTTTTGTCTCGATTCAATTCAAAGGAGGAGGATGTGTTGAAAGAAATAGGGAATCGTACAAAGTGTATCTGCTTCTATGTACACAGTAGAGAGTAGAGAGTAGAGTAGAGGAGCAGTGTGACACAATCTGTTTGTCTACATGTACGTGTGGCTGATGGGAAAGCCCGTTTCATCTTTGTCTTGGACACTGAACAGTGAACAGTGGACGTTGGAAGTTGGACGTTGGACGATGGATGAAACCATAGGAGAGGAAGAGACGGAAACCATACCCTTGCGACCTATATATATCTAATATAAAATGAGAAACCAGACCAGAGCAGAGCAAACCAACTAAACCTGATTGCAAAAAATCTGTTCTATCACCTTCTTTCACTCCCCATTCAACATTTCAACATTCAATACTCTCTACTCTCTACGGCCAGAGCCACAGCCAGTGCAAGGGCTTCACCAACCAAACCCAACCAAAACGATGACGATGACACCAAATTTACACAGTCTCCAACTCTAATCAACCCTCCAGATACATCCACATTCACATCCACACTCCAACAACGGAGGAAAGGGACAGGAAACCAAATGTATTAGGTACAACAGGCATGTAGATAAAATACATAAAGAATTACGACGCTCTCCCTCGCATACTAAATCCCATTCCTCATACAAAATTAGCTAAGAACTTACCCTCAATCCTCAATTCCCAATGCCCAATGCTCAATGCTCCGCTCATGTCCATAGTTTAAAACGGGCATTTTTTCATATATGTGTTTTGTATTTTGTATTTTGTATTGTGGACTGTGGATTGTCTGCCTCCATCTAATTTCATGCACATATTCAAACCTACATAACACGTGATTTTGCGTTCAAAAATTCCTTTCAATCTAGACAAAGTTGTTCTCATATCCAATGTGAACGGAGTGGAACATGGGGGTCGTAAAGACTGTGAAGGTTCAATTCACCGTTGCCTGTTGCCTTCTCTGCATTCCTTTTTCTTGTACAATGTACACATACTTTTACTTTTCGCCCCAAGTTTTTTTTATTAGATCCACCCCGTTTTTGTTTTGATTTTTGATAAAAACCAATTCTCCAACCAACATTTAATTTAAGTTTGGTTTGGTAAAAAAGCGGTTTTAAATAAAAATGTTGAACAATTTCCAATTATGCACTACCTTGATTTCCCCTCGAAATCTGAAATCCGAAATCCAAAATATTTCCATTCAATCGTTGTATGTTTAATGTTGGCCTACTTGAAGAGATAAATATGAGTATTGTTCATTGTAGGCGTATAAACAAAAAACAGCGAGAAAATTGCTGTTGACTTTGCATTTGAATTCAACTGCGACGGTAAAACGCAAGTTTTTACCTACAAAATGCCTACAAAAAATTGTTTGAAGGTTCAAGGTACGAAATTTCAGGTTGTGGGTTGTTTAACGCTACAGTCTAGAGTCTAGAGTCTACGGTCTACGGTGTAGAATTTGCTGGAATTTTCCTTAGTTTTGTACGATTATGAGTGCATAGATTTTAGATTGTAGGTATGATATAAAAGATGTAGAAATGTAGAAATGGAAAATGCGGAGAGGACTGTAGACAAACGGAACTGAGCTGAACTGCAAACTGTGGAGCTAGCAAAGTCAAGTAGGAGTAGGAGGAGGTAGGTAGAAGAGGAGCCTGAGAAGACAGGTTAAAATTGGTAGAATCAATTAAAAGTTGTGGTTGGAAATAGGATGGGGAGTGGGAGATGGGATGGGAGTAAGGAGTCCCTTGAGTCCTTTTTGTGTTTCGGGTAATAATAAAGAGAAAGAAGATGGAGATGGAGAGAAAGAGAATCTGAATCTGAAGAGAAGAGAAGGGAGAAGAGAGAAAGTCCGCATTCCATATCTCTGCCATCTAACAATTAATAATATTGCCTGTCCTACAAAAACGTGAGATGCATCTCTTTCAACCTCTTCTCCGTCTCTCCTTCATCTTCCTTAATATAATAAGCCAGGGAATGGAATGCGGAGCATCCATTCTCCAGTACTAATAATTTTACATAGGATAACATCCCATCTCCCCCATTATCCTCTTATTCTTATACACACTTTATAGTTTACAGTTTACAATCTAAAATCTACAATCTAAAATCTAACATCTACAGTGTAGCATCTAGCGTCTCCTCTACACTGTGTACAGTATATGTAGCATGTTTAGTATATTCTATAGTCAAAGCATCTTTCTCCTTTACACTCCCTTTTCCTCTGGTTCTGGTTCTGGTTTTTCTTCCTTCTTGAAGGAATCTCTCTCGGAACATTCGTTTCCCTCTAGCATTTATGCATCATACAAATATACATAGACATATCTACTCACTACTCACGGTGCGTGGTCCTCAGCACTCTTCAAAATCTTCTTGAAACCTTGGAAATATCCTCTCTACTCTCTACTCTCTACTCCCTTCTCTCTTCCAGCAGTCATATCACAAATGTATACAGGAAGAAAATGGTCCGATTCCTCGTGGAAAACATTGAAAAGTCCAAAGTCCTATGGCACAAAGTCTGCAGCTCTATCTCTATTCTCCATTTTAAACGCTACAGATTCTTTTCTGTATGAATTTGAATAATATGTAGGATTTTGTACACAATTCAATGGTGCATGTATAGAGTGTAGAGTATAGAGTATAGAGTATAGAGTATAGAGTATAGAGTATAGAGTATAGAATATAGAATATAAAATATAGAGTATAGAGTATAGTGTGTAGAAATGTAGAAAGTAGAAAGAGTTGGAGTTGGAGTTGGAATTTGGAGTTGGAATGTTTAGTTAGTCAAAAGAGAAATTCTCAAAGATTCTCATCGTCTTGGTTCTTGGATCTTGCTCCTTGTCATTTTCCTTTCCTTTTCCCCACTGCAGTCTAGTATAGCCGAGTCATCGTGAGTAGTCAGAAAGTCGGGACGTCGGAGAAGGGCAGATCGAGAGCTTCATGTTTTCATGTTTTCATGTTAACCCCTTGTAGAACAAGTAACAAGTATCCGAAAAGACATGACACGTTTTCCTTCTCTACAACAGAGCAGAGCATCGCCTGACATGACGGAAGAGAGGAAAGAGAAAATAGTGAAGACAGGAACAAGAGAACAAGAGAGATTCGCATTAGAGACCAGACTATTACAAGTGCTCTCGATTAAGAGGCACTATACCCATACCATATAATATATAAGGTACAGATACATGTAAAATGTACAAACATTCATATTTAATAACAACAAGAGCTACACCACTCAAAGCTCAAAGCTCAAAACTCACAACAAACACTGATATTCTTAATGTTCCATTTTCTTCCTGCTCTCTTTTCTCGGTCTATTGTTTAGTGTTTCTCCTGCTTTGTCTAGTACATGCTACATTCTACATTCTACATGTTTCTGCGTGTGGTTGTTTGTTTGTTTGTCTCGTGCATTTACAGTTTCTACGGATATTCAACTTGACGTATTTCATTTCCCACATTTTCTTACATGTAGAGCCTGTAGACTGTAGACTATAGACTGTTAACTCGGGTTTTATGAACAATGTTACATAATGACACACTTGACTCTCGGATTCTCCTACATACATATATACCATACAAAATACAAATACAAATACGCATTTTACTACCAAGGTTGTGGTGCAGATTTCCAGCCGTTTAAAATATCACGTCAAGTGTTTATTTATTCTATAGGTGATTTTACAGTTTTGTGAATTCAATTCAAAAACAAATATCTATAGCTTGCATTCACCAAGATCTCTGAACTAGACTCCGCATTTTCTTGGGCGATTGGAGACCGAAATCAGTGATGTTGACATGAAATCAGTATATTTCAACTACGACCAATCTTTTGAGCCCACTGTCAATGCTCTACGACGCTTCGTTGCTAAGATACAGCCAAAATAACAAGCCGTTGCTAACGCAACATTCACAAATCCATTCAAAGTTCTAAATGTCTTTCAAAATTCACTGCAGTCACATTTTTCATTCCAATTTATTGAAATTCGGTCAGAACTTGTCTCGAGGGGTCCTATGTCATGTTCTTTCAGAATATTTAAAAAAATCTCAAAATTGTGGATTTTTGTTCAGAGGAGCAGGTTATTGGGTGCGATTTGACCGCCTTCCGCTAAATAGAAATTTTTCATGTTTTGAACTCGTTCAAATATCCCATTTCTGCTGCAAACTCCGTTGAGATGTTTTTGACACCGGACTTAGGACTTTGGTTATCCCAATAATTACGTATTTTTAGGGTATTTTATATAATTTGAGGCAAAATTGATGTAGTGTTGCCATGGATATTCAAAGCTCTTCCCAGAAAATATGGGTGGAACATTTTCTCGAGTTGCTGTGATTCGTACATCGAATTCCGTTTCAGAAGTGGACCAGAGCAATAAAATTTTGGGAATTTGTTAGTTGCCCAAGTTTTCGAGTTTTCATGTGCCCTGTACGAGTAACAGTGGAGAGGAGCTCTGAATTTTAGCGTGCTTGGTGAATGCATCAAAAGTCTAAAAGTATCAAAATAA
>JAQGBH010000716.1:0-43631 GCA_034698265.1 Sminthurinus aureus
GTCATGAATGCAAGACTTTTGTGTGAAGTATTCAAGACGAGGTCACGAATTCGAGGCTCAAGGGTCAAGTTTCCATGTCTTTTGAAAAGTCATGAATTCATGACATTGCCTCGTATTCATAGCCATTTCACTAGACTGATTATATAAGCATTAGTTTAATATTCAACATTCAATCCTCAGTATTGAATATTCAATAAGTACATCCCATCGCACTACAAACTACCGTACAATAGTTGACAGTAAAATCATGTTAATACGATTGTTCACATACCAGATCCTCCGGACCGAGTTCATTGTAGTCAAAATCAAAACTGAACGTCGATTCTCCAGCTGACATCCTATGTTTTTGTATTCTTTTATCGAGAAAGAATCGAATCGACACGACAGTCGTTGACGGCAGCGGCAGAAGGAGAGACGCAGGAAACTGCACAAAATATAAAAGATGCTCCTACAAAACCAACGACGAACCTCAAAAACCTCAAACAGAATATAAAGCACAAAATTATTATGATGAGTTCTGTTTCTATTTTGCTTTTGTATTTTGTACTGGAGAAAATCCTAAGCACTAAATGTGACTCAACTCGAAGCCTGACCTCACTTCACCGCTCTTACGTTGAGTGATTTTGTTGAGCAACGATATTGTATTTGACGCCATATGTCACCACACCACACCATGACAATCCATTCTTTTCGTGTCTTCCACAAACCACACAAAAAAGTCTTTTTTGATGAGTGAATTTCATTTGATATTATTTTTGTATAGATGAAAGATGAAAGATGAAAAGATCATAATATAATAAATAAATAATAATAATACTGTTGCAACAGTACTATTATTATTATACATGTTGTATTGTTGCTTACATTTTATTTCGTATGATGTTAAATTGTTTATTTTGTACTCTTATTTTTACCGTTGGATCTGGAATCTGGAAGCTGCAACAGTTGTGAACAGATGCGAATAATGATATTTATGCATTCTATATTATATATATAGTATATAGTAGGCAGTAGGATGTTGCATGTTGCATTAGCCTGCCACAGTTTTTTTAAGTAGAGAAAACTGTACAGCTTTGGTGTTGCATGGTCTATGTGGTCTCATGACTCATGAGTCATGGTGAAAGTCAGAGAAAAAAGACGATCCAAATGAAAAAATTACAGTCCTCTCATAAAACATAAGGAATATTATTGCAATCTACAATTTATGAAAAGAAAGAAGGAGAAAAGGACAAAAAGGACAATCTTAAATCCAAAACCAAAGCCGAAGCTGGAATTCTCAGGACAAGAAAATACTTTTATGAGCACCATTTTATGAGAAAAGAACAACGGCGAAGTGGTTTGAGTGTTGGATGTTGGGAGTTGTGGGACCGAGTGTAAATCCGATTAACAGTAACGTCTTTTTTCCATATCTTTTCTTCTTCTTGGTCCTCGTCCTATTCCGTTTTTTATTCTTTTCTTTTCTTAGTTCGATACGAATATTTTTCGGGTGAACTGACTGAAATTGTAAATCGTAAATCAGCTCTTTTCTTTTATTGCATCCATGATGTCTATGCTCGTTTTTCTCTTGTTCTTCGCTCTCTCTCTCTCTCTCTCTCTGTCGCTGTCCTTCATTTTCCTTTTCTCCGTGTTTAGTCCCAGAAAACAAGAAGAAACTAAGAGGTTTGAAATCTGCTATTTAATTTTGCACACACATATATACAATATAAAATAAAATGTAGTACAGACCACAGACCACAGACCACAGACTATACAGAATACAGACACACTCTCGGTGAAATTCTATTCCCAGAATTAATTTTTGGTGTTTCATTGTATCCCATCCCATTTTCATTCTTGAAGAAATAAGAAGAAAGGTAAAAAAGGATTATGTGTGGGCAAAAACACAGACTCGCTTTTGTTCTTGGAGTATTTTTTATCCTTTTGTCTTTTGTTACAACTTTTATTGGGATTTAAAAAGTTTTGGGATTGTTCATTCGTCACTCACCACTCATCACTCGTCAGTCGTCACGCTTCAATCGTCATGCTATATCAAAGACGGGAAAGGGGGTGGAGGTTTAAGATTGAAGATGAAGACGACGGAGAACAAAGGATAATTGCGTAAGAATAAAATAGAAAAAAAATAACTGTTTTACTTCCTCTGGAATCTAGAGTCTAGAATCTAGAATCTAGTCATTTTGTCGTCACGCAATTGACCTTGGACCTTGAACCTTGGTTTGGCTTGGCTTTCATCTTTAGCTCTAACTCCTGTCAAAAACAGGACATGACATCCTTTCTTATTATTTGTTTTAACTTTTACCACGTTTTACATGGCATCCAAAATCCAAAATCTACATTCTAGAATCTAGAATGTAGAATTCAGACGCGAGAAATTTTTCTGGGATGCAAAGAATTCATTTCCTAAAAATGAAAAATGGAAAATATTCAGCGGTTTCATCATTTTAATGATTAATGAATTGCACAAAATTGGGGATAAAGTACGGCGTACGGAGGCAATACACATAAAAAGTAAGGCTCAAAAGAAAAAAGGTTAGTCATAAAAATTCAGCATTCAGCATTTTTTTTTGTATCATCATAATAATTATTCATTAATTAAAAATACCGGCCAAAAGTTGTACTGTTTCATATGAAAAATGAATCTACCATCCACAAATACTAAATACACCTTTGGATTTTGGATTTTGGGTGTAAACAGGAGCAATGAGAAAGCCCAAAATATAAAATCCACAGTAAAACATAATACATACGGCATATTATAAATTGTACATTGCATCGCATAGCGAATAGCGAATTGGCAAACCGCAAACTCAAAACACAAACACACGAGGCAACACACATTTATCTGCAAGTCAAACATCCGAAACATCCGAGATATCCGACATCCGACATCCGGTAGTCGGTATTCAGTATTTGGTATCCGGCATTTTGCACCATTAATTTGTACAAAAAATTTATTAATGTGAAAAGTCTCATGTAAAAATTCCTAAATTATCCACATAAAAATTCCGTTGAGCTTTTCCCTCCGGACTCCGGGCTCATGTCTGCAGTATCTAGAATATAGGACGTAGAGTTCATTGACGATCCTTCCACATTTGTACACTGTCCAATTTGTCAAGTTTCCAGCCTCTGTTAGACTATTAGCACGAAACGCGAAAGAGAAAATGGACGAGCAAGCTTTGAACTGTGCAAATGGTGAGTTGAGAGCATCAGGGAAAAACTTCATTTCGTACTAAATTCAAATACGGAATACAAATGGTACAAAAATGAGTAAAATACATGATGCATAATATTACACATTATGTACACACGACACAATACACAATAGACAATAGACACAGTTGTAAAAGCCAACAAATGGTGATTCATTCATGTGTGTAAATTGGACATAATGTGCACTGTAGCATTTCATTTGTAGCTTGTAGCATCGTAATAGCATGTCAAATAAAAAAGGTTGTAAGTTGTAATCAAATCATCGTGCCAATTACTACTAAACTCTCAACTAGCTGCATACGCAATCCTCAATGTACCAACACAAAAAACAAAAATGCACATCATGTCCTATTGGTATCTTTCGTCTTTCGGGTCAGTGATGAGTGATGAGTGATGAGAGATAAGAGGAAAGAAAAGTGGGCAGCTAAGTAAACGGATAAGTTTCATTTCATCTAAAACTGCAGATGCTCCATGCTCCGCTATCCCGCTATCTATATCTACTCTCCTCCACACTTATTTTTCCCACTCTTTTCCATCCTCAACTTGTGAAATGGGAAATGGGAAATAAGAGAGCAACTGAGGAAATGGCTAATGGACATTGGATCTAATTTCATCAGTGGGGAACAAAATATACGAGATACGAGTAAAACAGAAGCACGGGCATCAGGCGTCAGCTTCCAAATCAACTAGACAAATATCAAATACATATTGTGTACACTGTACACAGCACCGTACATAATAAAATATCATGTGGAACATTGATAAAAGACAACCGATACAGACAACAGACACTGCACTGTTTAGATTTTCGATTTTGGATGTAAAGTGGAAAGGTTTTCTTTTTTCTTATATGAATACCATATTCACTTTGCCACTTTTATTTATTTTGCCCTAATTTTGATTCCGTGTTCTACATATGTATTTGTTGTCACTAGTAAAACAGGTCATTTATATGATTGTAATGTTGTTGCACATTTTTTACTGGTTATCGATTGATCAAGTATCATCCATCTCAAATTTTGTGGATAGGGTGAAATAGAAGTATGGAGTATGGAGTATTGAATATTGAGTATTTGGAATTGAGATATCCTAAGAAAGGAGAAAGAAAGTCACCAGGTCAATTTTGAATTCCAAATGCGATGCTTTGGTATTTGGTGCAATTTTGTCGTGCGGTGTGGTTTTTTTATTTGCACTCTTTTCAATTTAATCAACCATTGCATTCCGATTTTCGATTTTCAATGGCCACGTGGAAATGTTAAAGTGTGGACGCTCATGTGACTTTGGATTTTGGATTACACTGAATCCAGTGTTTTCCGTGTTTGTCTTTTACATGTAGATGGCCATTTGAATAAGTCGTATTTCGTACTAGAATCCTCCTGTATAAACAGGAAATGCAAGAAATAGATCAAAAAAGTAGAGTAGATTACTCTGACTACTGTTGGTTTACTCAGTTAACTTTTAAGTGGCTCATGATTCTCAGAATTTTTCCACAGTTGGGCTTCGGTACAATTTGTAATCTACAATGTTCTATGTAACGCCTAATACATTACACAACTGCATTATGTAAGTACAAAATCCTTCAAGAAAATGACAAAATAAAGTGAGAGAATGTTCAACATTTAACATTCATCAAGTGAGTGATTGCCTCTGGATTCTGAGTAAATTTTGTAGAGATCACAGAGAAGGAGAAGTAAAAAATAACAAGGCAAAAAGTATAAAGTGGAGAAAGTTGAAGTAGGAGAGAGTGGAACTTGATGAGTATTTTTTACTCGCTACTCATTTGGATATTTACTCTTGAGCAAGTTGAGCCTTGAGCCTTGTCTTGATTCTCGAGAACTGAGAATTGGGAATTGAGAATGTAGAACGAGAAGATGAGATGATCAGATAATTCACATGAGTCTCGAGCCTCGAGAATCGAGACTCTTTTACATTTACTTTTTCTTTGCTTTTATTTTTCCGCTCTATTTTTTTCTTTTCCAGTCCCTTGACCGTTCAGTCCGCTACCAAGAAACAAAACATCTCAAGTTGAGTTTCCATTTCTATTTCATCTGTTCCTGTGTTCAAAGGCAAAGCAACCACAATCTCAACTCTCAACTGCCTTCAAAACACAGCGAGTAGAGAAAGGAGAAAGTAAAAGTCAACTAATTTCATCCTTGATGAAATGCGTTTCTTCTCTTTCCTGTTTTTGTCTAATACCTACATACTTTTGCCACAAGATACGAGACAGGAAAATTCCATCCAAATTTCAAAAAAATACTCGTTGTTGGTGCTGCATTTTACACTTTAGATTTTAGATACATAAATTTGACTGCACCTGTGACTCGCATTAAAAATACAAAATATCATAAACAGTAAACACAAAGTACAAAATAATACATAAGGAATGGAGAATGGGGAAGATAAACTGCTTTGTCATGCCATACCCGAGGCTGATAAATCCAAGTGTCTGGAAATAACAAGAGTCATTATTTACCACTAACTACAAACTACTCACAACCAACTACCAACAGCAAACTCATACCATTCATTTTTATGCTCAACATTGAGCACTGTATAAAAAAGGGGAAACTTTTTCAAACTGAATGCAGGAGAAATAATGCAAAAATGTCTCAGTTGATAATAATGAATAATTATTACGTAATACACAATAATTCATGTATGCAACAAATTCAAATTCGATGCAGTCCAGTGACTAGTGACGCGGAGTGGATTAGTGAGCGAAAAACAAAAGCAAAGAATTAATAGATCCGTCACTGCGAGTTGCGAGTCTAATACATTATTTATACCTTTTTCTTTTAGCTTTGTTATTTTCGTGGGTATTTTCTATTTTCTATTTTCTACTTTCCATCTTCCACCTTGGGATTACTTAAACACTCACGCAAAAACAAAACACAAAAAAAGACGTCCACGCCCCCGCATCCATCCATGAACCACACCGAATAATGAACAATCTATTATATTACATGCATATACTTCCTGTGACATCACACAGATCACAGTCTACAGTCTAGAGTCTACAGGCTTAGGTCACAACATTCATGTTGATGACGACATGGAAAATTCACTTTGGTGCTGAATCTAAATCCAGCACCAGAATCCAGAACCCAACCTCCAAAAATCTAAATTTAGACAGGAGGAAACAAGAAGCAAACAAAGAAACATGAATAAATGACCCCGCTGTGGCCTCTTTTTGTTTACGGATCTACTATCCACAACCCACAGTGTGGATTCCACACATAAATTTCCGCACCCTGTGACACCTTGAAATAAACTCATCTCAACACTAAAATCTAAAATCCACACAAAAAAAAGAGAAAGTCGACCCACAACTTTTTCATCTTTTTTACTGGTTTTTTCCTAATTTTGCCTAATTTCGTAAAACTGGATGTTTAATTTAATCCTTATCTCATCCAATCACACGAATGAATGACGAAGAAGGAAAGAACGAGGAACAATAAAATATTAACATGATAAAAGATAAAGGAATGATAAGAGGAAACGTAGGGTAATAAACAATGCTTGTCTGTTGCCTGAATGAAAGTGCAAGTCAGATAATATTCTGTATCCTGTATTCTGCGTGGTACGGCGTATGGCAAAAAATAAGAACAATAAAACTGTCCAGTGTCCTGTGTCCAATGTATCTATTACGCTGGATCAAATATCAAATATCAAATAGCTTAGCAATAAAAGAAAATGAGCAACTTTCCAAATTCCAAGATGAATTCATGTGTAACCTTGTAAAATTCAGCATTTAACATTTAACATTGTAGTATCTATAATCTCTACCTCTATCATATATATATAAATGGCAAATGGCATAAGATGTGTTTAAGATGGAGAAAACAACAAGAAATATCACTCACTTTTCTATTTCAGCATTCAGAATTGCCACTTGACTTGAAACTTGAACATGGATTTTTTATTTCCGTCCTTGAGGAAAAACATGAACAAGAACAAGTGGAAGAACAAGAGAAAAAGTAGATACATGTGAGGCTGGAGTAAGTGAGAGGAAAAGAAAGAAAGTTGGAGAATCATTTAAGAGATCTTGTGACTTTTGATGGCTAAAAGAGTCATTAAATGGAGGAGCGTAATAAAGTGAAAGAGGAGAGAGAAATGTGCGTCAGGAAGTGATGTAAAATACATAATACTACTACTTGTGGTTTCTGGTTATTCTACATTCTAAATTGTACATGTACATTGTAAATCCTGCACCACAGTCTCTAGTGATAGCCTCCAGTCTCTTGCGGATTCTAGATTCTAGATTTGTCTGTAGATTAAGGATACGAGAAAGTTTAAATTTACTAGTGTCATACCCAAATCTCCTCTCTCCTACACACTATCACATTACATCATTTCATATCTCATCATTTCATATCATTTCATATACTACACATAAATATATTCTATATTATTACGCTTCTTCTTCTTCTTCTGCTTCCATCTCCATTTCCATTTCCATTTCCATTTTCCATCTGAAATCACATGTACATGTACAACTTTGAGTGGTGAGTAATGAGTAACGAGCGAGAGGGAGCTCAAAGTATTTACTTTAAATGCGCAAGCAACAAGCTAAAGAGAAAGGGGAGCAACACTTGTGGCTTTTGACTTTAAGGACCAGAGAGTAAAAGGAGAAACGTACGAGTGCTCTTGCTGTATATCGCATATACTTACATGTGCACATTTTTCGGATGAATTCTGATTTCTGAGCGTATGGTGTTTTTTCCAGCGCTTTCCTCTTCATCGCACACAACAACCAACCACCGACCACCAAAGACCAAAGCCAACAACCAACGCGTTTTTAGTCTCATCCAGCTCTTAAAAAAAGTCAGTCCAACTCTGAAGTTCGGACTGAAGTGACACGTTCTAACTTTTATCTCTTATCCTCAAGACTCAACTTTCTGACCTAGTACACAGACAAAAGTTCCTTTTCAATTTTCAATCAGTCAATAACGAAAACTAAAAAACAAGTGAAAGAGAAAAATTACTTGGTGCTCTTAAATAGTTGAGTGAAATACTTTATTTTTTTATTTCTCAAAATATTTTAATCTTGGATCACGATTGTAGATTCTAGATTAAGTTTTTACAGTTAAACGTTTTTCTGGGGACACTTTACCTTTTGCCAAGTTATTTGAACTTTTTGTTGGTTTTGTGTTTGATTTTAACAGGTGTGAGAAATATGAAGTGCTGGATTTCCAAAGCTAACTTACCCAGTTCCACTCTGGTCTTTGGATTGTTGACAGTGGGCTGTTTGGGGTTGACTCTTGTTCACGGATGGAATGATGATGCAGATATCGTCAAGTGGAACCCAAATTTCTTCTCAGCCTATAAATATTCACAACCCATCGGCATCAGAAACAGAGGCTACTTGTTCAAACGGGTGAGTTGACAATAATTAACAATAATAATTATTATAGATACAAGATACAAGTTTTATTCTTTCGATGAGTTTTTTGAACGTCAAGTTTTAATGTTCTTTTTATTTTTCATGTAATAAATGACAAGTAATAATTAAAAATATGATGATTTTTTCAGTTGATTCGAGAGAATCCAAATGGCTTCAGATGGTCACCAAATTTCCTCCTTCCACCATTTTACCTGAAACGAACGGAACGACTAATGAACGATCTTAGTTTACCCCTGACGAAAAATAGTAGATTAAGTGGACCACTCGGTTGGTACTCTGGACCTGGATCTTCTTACTCTGAACTCGCTAAATCTGACCCGCAGTCAGAGGAAGACACGACAGAAAATGATTTCTATGTCGAGTAAATAAGCAGTATTTATTTACTAACCAGTTCCCAAAAACCAAAACCAGAACCCAGTAACCAGCTCATCAAGTATCTAAAAAGTTCATCACCTTCAAAACTCTATAATATTGTAAATAAAAACTGAATACTGAAAATATTATGGTACTAAAACCTAAACTAATGTTTAAAAAATACTTGATCCTAATAAATATATTATTTTGTATTCATTTTATATGTATACCCTTTCAATTTTTCAAGAATCCTTGTTTATTCCTTTTCCTCTTATTTGTTAGCAGTTAGCATAAAATATTCTCCTTTGTTTTTACACTTTTACTTTTTACTTTCTCTCTGTATGCAAAATACAAATTTTTTATAAAAAATGTTATAAAAATGATACTTTTTTACTCGTGCTATAGTTCATAAAACAAAATATATAATAATCATTGTACGAATTACACATTATTTTTTATTACAAATATATTATTCAGTTTTTGTGTGGAAAAACATTTCAGTAGCAGTTACCATTTTATATTTTATTTCTTATTAAATGCAATAAAAGTTCCTTTATCATTTGTGTTTTGTATTGTACAATAACTATAAGTTTCGATTTGGATTAATGCTCAAAATCATGGATGCATACATGAAAATTCTGAGCAAAAAATGTTTATTTTTCTTTGTTTGGGCCTTTATGCATTACTCACAACTCAAACGTTTCTTTGCCTGCGTCTCACTTTCTCCTTTCTCCATAGAATTCACGTGAATGTTTTCATATTTTCGTATGCATTGCATTTTAGATGTATAAAAAATCAGAGAAAGCCACAATTATTTGTATCCATCAAGTTCATAATTCATAATTCATAATATTCGTTAAATATATTTATTATGCGTTGTTCACTTTTCACCTTTTACATGAAACATTGAAGAAATAAGATTATTTTTACATTTTTGTGCATATTTAAATACAGAAGATAGTAAATATTAAATAGAGAACTGTTCATCAGTCATGACATGCTTTGGCGAATACATAATAATAATAATTACACTAAATTTTTGAAATCCATCTCACAACAGTCACACACTAAAATCTACATAAAAAGATGCTTTTTTGTAATAAAATAAAAATACTTGCTGGTCATCGCTTAAAAATTAAAGGTAATAATATCAAACATCAAACATAATAATATAATTATTTTTCATCAAAAAATATCTTTGGACCATTACATTTTTCTTGAATGAGCAAAATGCTAAACGATTCTTGAAAAAATGCATAAAGAAATAATATGCATGTATAATTTACGTAGTAATAATAATAATTATTGCTTTAAATTTTTGGGAATTTCGTTATCGTCCCAAGCCCTAAATATTATTGAGTTTTTCGTGCTCTACACATGCTATACATATCGTACTAAATAATGTACAATACAGTGACTTCACATAAATAAAGCATAAGGAAACAAAATAATATATAATAATATTATGTCTGTGTATTCAGTATTCAGTACCAAATATATTATATACATATCGATTATAGATAAATGGAAGGATGATATAATATAATAATTAATCCTTATAAAATTAAAATTAAATACAAAATTAACAAATATAAACTAAAAATAATAGACTTGCTTTTATTCTCGACTTGCCAATCTTTTAAAATATTTATGGCCATCAAGGACAGTTTTTTGAACGTAGTTTTGTGTTTTACCCGCTGCAAGAGGTTCTTGTTCCTTTTTACTTGATTGTCCGCGATTCTTCTTTTTGTTGTTATTGTTTTCATCATCACTTTCACTCTCTTTTTCACTGCTGCTGCTGTTGTTGTCTTTGCTTTCACCCTTTTTATGTTGTCGAAGACGAAGATTTTCTAGCACAGTTGATTTCAAATCCATATCCTCTGTTTTATTTCCATTTGAGTCGATATGAGCATCGTCCTCGTCGAGTGTGAGTGGTGGAACAGCTGGAGGATTTTGGTCAGAGGAGGATGAATAAGGTTGATCAATAACTCCGTCAGTCGAGAGCCCTACACTCTTTCCCATGTCACAAAGTTCATCGATCATTCCCTGGATGAGTCTTCTGGCTCCTTCACTTCCATCCTGGATCATCCCACTGTCAACTGTGAGTCCGATCCTCAAATGACTTTCATAGCTGAGGAAGGAGACGCTGATTCCACTGGTGCCCAAATGAGGAAGCCAAAACATGGTGTCCACCAGTTTCTTGCCCCAAATTGCAATCGGCTTGTGTGGTCCCGGAATATTTGAGACGACAACAGTTCTATACACATTGAAATAATCATTATTATTACTACAATGTTTTTTTTTAACAAAAGGTGTCAATATTTCTTAAAAATATTAAAAGTAAAATGCTTTTGTTTCAAACATTATTGTTGTATAATAATTAATCATATTGCACATACGCTTGATGATTGGTGACAAAAGGACGTGAGAAAATGACTGGAAGAACTCCCGCCAAGTTCATCAAAAAGAGATTCATAACTGCATCTGGTGACTGGGCGATGACTCGACCAGCTTTGTCGATGACTTTTGACCTCTCTGCTCCATCCGCAGACTCGGTTGAGAGAGGAAAGAGAATTATACTAAATTTATTAACCATGGCGTTGTCTGGATGAGCTGGGGCTGGAACTGGAATCACTGCTGAAACTTCTTTCGGAGGGGCGGTTCCAAACTCCTGTGACACAGACAAAAAATAAAATTTAGAATTTAGAACAAAAGATAATTTCATTTTTCATTGTACAAAAAATTAACAACATTAAAAACACACAAATATTATGAGAAAAGTAGAGATGGTGATAATGATAACACAGTACAAAATATCTGTACAATAGCAAAAAGTCCATCTCACAGAATTTTAATTTGTATAAAGCTCCACGGCGCATCAAAAACATAGGTAGAAAATGAGATTATACATGCTGATTTATCTCAATTAAGATTCAAAGTGTCAGCTGACCTAAATAAAAAGCCAACATTTGAAAAATATGGAAAACGCACCAACTTTCCTCAAGTCTCGAGTCTAGACTTTAGACTTTAGTCTCCAGAGACACGAGACCAAGGCACAAGTTATTTCTTTCTTAATCATCATGAACAAAAAGGAGGAAAAGAGAGAAAGAAAAGAGCAGACACCTGTATAAAAAGTTTAAAGCATACAAAGTATGGAATCTTCCATACTAATTAACACAAAAACTTTGAGCTTTTACATACCTCGAATTCGAATACAGAAAATCCAGAGTTTAGACTCTCAAGTCCAGACCATTATGTTTTGTATTTTTTGTATTTTTTATACTCACAGTCGGCACATTGCCTATTATTATTATCTATTGTCTAGTGTCTAGTTCTATTAGGCTCTAGAAACTTATTTTCATTCTCTATTCTGCTTCGTCTTTTCATCTTTCATCTTTTCATCTGTACTTTTGACCAAGGTCTGATGAGATTTAATAAAATTCTCCATTTACTTGGAATTTGGAATTATGAGACAAGAAATAAGACAATTTGATTGATGAATTTAAAAAAAAATACAAAATGTACATTAACATCACAAAACACAATATTACGTCTGAAATGGCGACTTTTGACATTTGAATTGCCATCGACGTTCGATATATTTAATGTGAATCTTGAATCTTGTTTATCGATCAGGAATAGCATGGACAATGGACAACTCTGTTTTAATCAAAGAGCAAAAAGATTTGACATTTGACTTGTTCATTGGACGTTTGACGTTTGACAGATTTTAAATGCTAACTCTTCTCCAATCGTTGCATGTTGTTGTGCATCGCACGTTTTGTAGTGTGTAGCAAATAAATGTACATGTCAAATGTCGACGCTGGATACTCAATACTCAGTGTTCAATGACCAATGGCCAATGCAAGATGGATGGTACAATCAATTGAAAAACTGGCCCGTACATGTAAATAACATACATTTTATGCAGTCCAATTGCGAATTGCGAGACACGCGGAAGCCGAGTCATAAAATCACAATTCTGGTTTTGATAAGACTCGCGAAATAATTGGCCATTACAAAGTTATTGATTATTTATCTTTGTGGACTGCAGAATGTGTAGAATGTACAAGTGTTCCATGATGTGGAGCTAGAACACATCATTATATTGCAGATTATATGTGCAGTAAAATGGTGTGCATTTCAGGATTTTCTTATCTATCTTGCATATGTTGCACAATTCCTACTCCATACTCTATACTCTATAGGCTATATCTATATTCTGCCCTATAAAACTTGCAAAAGTATATCAGGTTGCATACATACAAAATACACAACACAAAACTCTGCATTTAAAATTATTTACATTTTACATTTTATGCATCCAACTTACTTTGACAGATAGACAATATACAATACAATATACACTAGACACTAGATAGATGGAACAAGGAACTAATCTGAAGGGGCAACTAGATCAACCACACTTTCTTTACATTTTACAAATGTGCATGTAAAACGTACAGCTCATAGTTTTTAGTTTGCATACAGTCGTCCATTTTAAAGATAAACAGGATTTTAGTACGTTATACACTGTAATTATTGTTGCACCACGAATTCCTTTTTACTTGAAACTTGAAGTTTCAAGCAAAAAATCCTCTGTTAAATTTCAGAGTGGAGCAAATAGAAAAGGCTATGCAGGAAAATGTGGTATTATGGCTCAATTTCATATTATGTATTGTACTTGCAAAATGCGCAGGTAAAGCAACCAAAAAAACGCAATGGAAACCATGTGAAAAAACATCCGAATGCTGCTCGCCCCTGAATTGCGAGAAAGTGATCGACTACAAAACCTTTGGAATCAAAGGAAAAGCTTGCTTTGCATTTTTTGGATAAAAGATAAAATCCTAAAGCCATGAACATAAGCTCGTGCAATTATTATGAATTGTCAATAATTGTCAATTGTTCGTAGTTCCTGGATCGTGGATCGTAGTGGTGAGCGAGAAGAAAATAAATAAAAGCATTTGTCCGTTCT
Source organism: Sminthurinus aureus (assembly GCA_034698265.1). Classification (NCBI taxonomy): domain Eukaryota; kingdom Metazoa; phylum Arthropoda; class Collembola; order Symphypleona; family Katiannidae; genus Sminthurinus; species Sminthurinus aureus. Next base: position 13,941 of record JAQGBH010000716.1, read on the forward strand.
ATTGTTCAACTACAAACTACAATGCTTCTACACTGGAAACTACATTCTACATTCAAGTACTTTGCTGGATTCTGGATTCTGGAGTACTTGAGTAATTTGTACACTCTTTTCGCTGCACTTGAAAGTAAATGGATAAACTTGTGCATTGTGCACTTTGCACCATGCACTACATTTTGAGTTTTGAGCTTTGAGAATGACAAATGTCAAGGGCAATTTAAAGTAAAAGTTCCTTGCTCTGTATTGTGTATTCATTATTCATTTTTGTACACTCAACTATACCTTTTTTGTTTCTAGCTTGTAGGCAAAAATTCTACGTCCGCAGCATTTTGTGTATTCTGAACACATCCAAAATCCAAAATCCAAAGAAATAGCAAAAAATTGAGCATACATAAAACTCGAAATTTGACTTTCTATCAAATAGATTTTATACATGATAATTTATTTATTTATCACAGTTTTATGTTTTATCCGTTTCACTCTCAATTGAGAATTGAGAATTGAGCATTGAGCATTACTGATGACTGATGACTGATGCATTTATTTGTTTGACTCAAAAAATAAAAATTGAAATGAAAAACTGAGTAAAAACAATGGCGAATGTCGAATGCCAAAGGCGAAGCAAAGAGCAAAGGCTTTTGCTGCAAAGTACAAGTGACAATCGAGGTTTTTGGGTTAAATAACTCGATCCTTTCCTTGAATCTTTTGCAAAGTGCTTAGTGTTACACCAAATACCAAATACTCTCTCTCTCTCTTACTCACGCACACACCACACCACACACCATACTCTCTTTCGTTTCTGCATCTTGCTTATCTCATAAAAGTGATACAAACCACAAAATGCCACTACTGCTGATTGCTGCTGCATCCTTCTTCCCATTCCCCATACAATATTATTATAGTACATGAATACAAGTACACTACACTCTGCATAAACCACACTTGACTATGGATTATGGATGAATGGAGGTTGAAGATCGTTAAATATTATAGAGTACTCATGTACCAAACAATCCAATGCAATACCAACACAAAATACAAAAGACATTAAAAACAGTAACAACTGAGAAATCGAGAATCGAGAATCAAGGCAACATTTAAAAATTAATGGGCTGAAAACTAAAAACTAAAATCCATTGCATGCTGAATGCTGAATTCTAAATTCTACTTCTCTTCTGCATTTGATCAGTGAACCAGATACTAAAAACTGTATAAAATACAAAGCAAATAACGACAAAGGACAATAATAATAAATAATAAAACTCAAAACTAGGTACTTTGAAAAATACATTCACATTGTACATTTGTCACCTCCATTGCATCCTCTATTTACTATTATTTATTATGCATACTTTTGACTTTGTATTCTTTTTGTTTCATTGTGTACGTAATAAATAAAAGTACATAAAATCAGAAATCAAAAATCAAAAGTGATGGCAAAATATTTACATAATAATGTGGTTCATTTTTTGTCACTCTTTGTTTTATATTTTATGCATGTACAATGTACAATGTACATTGTTACTTTTTACTTGCATGTTTTTTGATAAAGGTTCTTTTGATTTTTGATTTGTTAAATAATATTGTATTGTCCTAGACCAAAAACCAAAAGGTTAAACGGTAAATGCTAATTTCAAGTAATATCAAATATCAAATAGAATATAGAGAATGTAGAATGTAGAGACCATCTCATTTCTCATTTTATTTGTCCTTGAATTTTAAACGTGGGATTTCATAATCACAGTTTATACTCATATTAAAAAGGTACAAAATGTAAAATGTTGATTGTGCAGAAGCTTGTTACTTGTTCAGTAACACTTGTGTTTTGTATTTTGCATTTTGCATTTTGCATTTTAATTCAAAATTGCATTGTGTGTATAAAATATAAAAGACACAAAAGTGCAAGTTGCACTTTCTTCTCTCTTTCTGCCCTCAACTGCAAAAGTAACTTGTTTAAATGTTTTACGTGTATCAGTACTTTTGATACTTGATGCTTGATCATTCATCATAATTATCATGTATCTTCCATGTTTTTTCAACTCAATGGTAAAAACATCAAATCTCAAATCTCAATGGTACATGGTAAATTACAATTTACGATGGATTGTTGATTTTTTCTGTCTCATTTTTATTTTTCTCCTTGGGTTTTTTCATCAAGAATTGAAGAATCAAGAGTCTCTGAAATCTGTACTCTATACACTACAAAATATAAAATGTACACAGGAATATTCTGTAACTTTTTTATTTACATGCGACTGCCTTGTCTACTGCACGTGCGATTTAGGATTTCCCCTGAGTCAATCTTGAACGTTAAAAACCAATAAATGTCCACACTCTAAACTTTGTTATAGTTTTGTATTATTTGTATAGTGGAAAAGGCAACAATTGTTGACATTGGACAAAAATCTAAGTGGTCACTCTGATCTGTGATCACTTTGAACTTTGAGATTTGATATTTGAGGTTTGGGATGAGAGTCAAAGTGAACGTTTACAAAGAATCAGACATGAGTCTTTTTCAGAGTAAAAATTTAAGACAACGAGCTCATGGCTAACAAAAGAATCCAGTTTTTTTTACTACTGATTCACAATTCACACTGAAAGCTGTATTCTGTAATGATAATATTTATACATATGTACAAAATACAAATTGAAGTGAATGCTGCATGTTGAATGTCTCATGTCTATAATGTCAAGCGACAAGTTACATGCTACATAACACGTGCCCATCACCTTACTTTTACACTTTAAACACGCAATCACATCTCACAAAATTTCCGTCAAATAAAAAATATCATGTAAAATTACATCCAAATTTACAATTTACATTGCAGTGGGGAAGTGTGGAAAAAATATGCAATGTTTTAAAAATATGAGACATAGATAATGTTAAATGTTGTGCGGTCCAGTCTTCAGTTTCAGTCTCCAGGAGAGATAAACTGGAAAAATTTACAATTCAAAACTATCCAGTGTTCAAAACTCAAAACTAATCAAAAGTTGCTTAAAATGTTGAAGGTTAAGATTTAAGATGACTCTCGCGCGTGGAATGAAAATGAGATAGGTTTTTTAGATAGGCTAATTATCATACCGACAACAAAGAACGGAGAAAAAAAACATGCTCCTACTTTTTCAATTTTCAATAGTGAATGACCAAAAAAAACAAAAATAAGACGAAAAGAAATAAATATATTGTAGATTTTTGGATTATTTTGCTCACCTCTTTCATGTAGCGCCGAATGGATCCGGCGAGTGCACTGAGCATGATTGTGGACATTCCGGATCCTAATTTATTTTTGGTGGCTTTTAAGAATGGGACAGAGATTCGTGGGGACCACGCCATGTATTTTTCTCCAGTAGCTGAAACTTTCTCATTATGAAGCATGTTTTCATCCCGAACGGACATTTCCCTGTAAAAGGCACGTGGACCTTTGAAGAAAATGTAGAAAAAGACGAAAATTCCCATGAGCCAAGATCTATTGGATTTCCGCACTGGAATTATCACCTCGGATTCACCCGCCATATCCCGCATTATCAATTTCATCAGAGAATATCCGTCACCTGTGAATAAAAGTCAAAGTCAAAATTAATCAAAAGTTTTATATTAATTTTTTATTCTTCCTTGTAAAATATTTCATAAGAATTTATACATCAATTTTAAATGTACAAACTACACACCGATTCCATGATGAATTCTGATGATGATTGCAAATTTTTCTGGGCGATTATCCTCCTTCTTTTCACAATCATAATGAAATTTGGGAATCACTAAAATTTCCCAATTGGCTCTTCCCTCAGCAAACTCCAAATTGGAAAATTTTCCTACCAGTGCCATCGTTTCACTTTCACTCACTGAAGGAGAATTTTCATCAAGTCCATCACAAAACCGAACATGATGTGCAATATCAAATTGGGACGGTCTCCAGCAAAAGTAACCGCCACAACGACCCAAAATCTGGTAGAATTTGGGGTAGACATGACGTCCATTGGGATGAAAACGACCCACCGTCGCTTCACATCTCACCCGGAGGTCTTCCAGGTCACACGTTCCTTCCAAGATTTTGACGGATTTGATAATTTGTCTAGAATTTGCAGAGTCAATCGTGCCAATGACGTCCAGACCACTGACCAGAGCACCCAGTTGACCATATCGGAGTTTAAGGTAGGTCCAAACGACGAATCGCCAACAGATGAGGACTCCGTAGGGCGCTCCGAGTGCGGCCACCCACGTGGCGGTGAATGTGAAAAGGACGAGATCTTCAAGGAATGTCTTTACATTGTCCAAAATAAAGAGGAGCCGACCCAGGAGTTTGGTGTCCTTGAGGAGGAAGAGGAGCACTGGAAGACCTAGGACTGACATGGACATCATTTTTACTGGAGAATTGGAGAATGTCTCCAGCAGATCCGACACTGTCAACTTATCCATATTTAGTTTAGTTCAGTTCAGTTTATTCTATTGTTTCTTGATTTTATTCTATATTTTGTTTCTTCTTGATTTGACTTTTAAACTAATGTGTCCATCGCACTAGAAAATTTAATTACTTGGCTCTCCCACGTCCTGAAAAATTAATCAAAAATCAATATGAAATCATTTTGAATTTTGTAGATTCTAAATAAAACAGATACGCTTTTTCGATTCTAGATTCTCAATTTCCTTTTTTCTTACATGATTATTCAACACAAGACACAAAAGACACGAGTAAAGATTATTGATGAATGAAGAATGAAGAATTGAATAAATTCAGATGAAAAGCAAGAGAGGAGAGAAACGTTTAGGTACATGTGAATGATTAAAGCTAAAAATCTACACTTCAAGGCCTGTTTTTATGACTTGTCTTTAAACCTTAATTTCCAACATAATAAAAAACATGATATGTAACAATAATAACACACAACACACATGTAGAATGGACGTATCTGGTTTGCAGCTCCTATTTACTATTTACTCTTTACTCATCCCTCAGCAAGTCATTTAGTCGAGGTGAACAAGTCTATTGCTGCGAATTACACATGTACTTTTGACTTTTTTGATTCCTCACTTGTTTCTAGTTTCTATTTCGTAGTTTGTACTTTGTAGTTTCTAGTTTTTTGTTTTTCTAAATAGTGTTAACTGTAAACAGTAAACATGAGCTGTCGATGTCGATTGTTGATAACTGATAAATTTAAAATCCAGTCGTGGACAAAGTAAAACGTAAAATATACAAGAAACAGATCAAAGATATTTTTAATGGTGAATAGTGAATAAATTAATTTTATGCAGTTTTCATCCCGAGAGAACAGCCATTAAAATCCTAGAATCTAGAATCTAGAATCTAGAATACAAATTTTGGGAAGATTCCAAGATTGTATAGACTGTGGACTGTGGACTGTAGGAAAAATTGTACCACTTTCACTCGTTTCATAAGTCATAGCAGTGGGAATCTCTCACAACTCACAAGTTGGTGCGATTAAAATAAATGGCAATCCTTTCGTTTTTCGTTTTATTTACATATGTAGGAAAAATTATGCCGATTGTCAGTTGTCGGCTACTACACATTACACGTTATACATTACACATGCTCATATTTTGCAGAATCCAACGGTGTAATTTGTAAAGTGTAGTTGTAACAAATTAATAATTGATAGTTGAATAGGCTGACATTTGAGTCATAACAATCATTTTAAAGTGGTTGCGTGTGAATTTTCAATTTTGAATTGTGAGTACTTTTAGATTTTATACATTGGAAATTCACATGTGATTTACAAATAAAAAAATGAAAATGACTTTCCATTGTTATATTTTACATAGCGAACATTCTCAATTTTGAATTCTGAGTCCATATGACGTGTGACGTACGTTGTATGTTGTGTACAAACTCTTGGCTCTAGATTCTGGATTCTACATTTTAAATATCATGACAATTTTTAAATAATTACTCGTGATTTTTCTTGTAAATGGAGGAGAAAAGTTGAAACAATTACTTTCTTTTGTTGTGTAAAAACCTGGAGAGACATGAGACATGTTACAAGTTTAGCTCACGTATTAAGTTTTGAATGGAGACGTTTTTACTTTTTAGCATGTGAAGTTCGCATTGTATTGCGAACAGTGAACACTGAACACGTCTTTTATCCTAGACGTAATCTTCTTTGCTGCCTACGTGTTAGAAAAATATTTCAGATTTTTCGTCTCAGTTCTGAGTAAATTGAAAGAAATGTCAAGTTTCTCAAACCTCAAAAGCTTTGTTCTATATTCTACATGTCATTTTTCTGGGCATTAGAGATTAGAGAAAAATGGAAAATAAAAATCACTGTTGGCTGTTTTCTGTATGCAAAAAAGTATATGAAATACATGCAACGAGTAAAGAACAAAGAGCAAAGAGCAGGCCAATGAAAAACGTTCGTAGCTCTCGTAAGTACTACTTACACACAAACACAAACACAAAGTAAAATGCATTGCAAACTACATTTTACATTTTATTCTCATTGAAATGAAAATTGGTGAGAAAAATTCCCAACTGTCATTTGTATTTTTCACATTTATTTACCAATATTCACCACGCACAATCTGCATGTTTTCATATTCCATGCTACACAGTGAATATAACTGTCTTTTTATACTCACCACTGAACATGTCACATTTTAACATTTTTATGTAACAATTGTGTAGGTTGTAGGTGGAGGAAAAATGAAAGGCGATGAAAAAAGCTTTTCTATTACTGACATTCACAACTCGTAACATTTTGTCTGTTCAGACTTGAGACTTGAGACTTTGGACAGAACAAACTCAAGTTTATGGTGAAATGTTCTTGAGGTTTTTGAGTTCGCAATACTTGTGAGTTTTGGGTTTTGAGTTTTGAGGCACAACAAAAACATAAATCTGTTTGCAGACTTTTTTTGGAGAAGGGTTAAAAAACTGGAGATTTTGAAACAAGTTTTGAGTCTTGAGCCTTGAATCTTGAGAATTCAGTTGTGAAAATTTTAAATTCAAGACAAAAGACAATGGACTTGAATTTCAAATCTAAACCATTGTTTTTCCATTTTTCTAGAGTATCGAGTATAGAGTATACATTATACATGATAGATATTATACAGAAAATTGATACTAGCCGCTGGCAACTGGCAACTGACGGCAATTAGCAAAACTTGTAAGACACTTGACAATACACGATACATTTTGTAGTTCATCATTTATTACAATTATTACAATTATTGTCGTTGTCGTTTGTCGTCAGAACAGGCTTTGTTGTAAATTACAAACTGCTGCGTGCTGTCTCTCAGCTTGGATACTGGACACTTGATGCTGAACACGTACACAAAATGAGATCGAAGATTTAGGATTTGGGAGATACACAGAATTTTGTAAAAGTGGAAACACACTTTTTGATTTTTGATGTTCACTACAAAATCTTTCCCAATTCAAAATTCAATCCTTTCTCAATTCTCAATTCTCAATGTCATGCTAAAACTCAAAGCTCTATATAATCATCATCACCAAGTTTGTAAAGGAAGGTTCAGGCCTTATTAAACTTATTATTAATAATATGGCCGTGACCAGACGATTGTTGACAATCAGTGGATTTATATGTACACTTTACACTGTACACTGTACACTCTGTACTCTGTACTCTGTACACATGAGTCATGATTCAGGAAAAGGGAATTTTGCAAGGTGATTTGAAAATGGAAAATTACAAATCCAAATGACAATAATAATTATCACAGCATTTAATACACGTAGAAATTAAGACAAAATGGACAGCTAAATGATACAGGATATAGATCTCTTGTAAATCTTAAATGGATATTAGATATTAACTATTAACTATCTAAGTCGCTGCTTCGTATCCCATGTTCCATATTCCATACAAAACTATCCAATATATTCCGTTTAAAACTATCACAAAGCACAGAAAGAACATTTAAATTTACAAACTACAAAACGACTGAGATCCGAGATCCGTGTAATTCTAAATTCTAATGCATAATTGTGTCATGACTTGATAATTGATAAGCTGGCGAGTAATGAGTAATGAGATATTACAATCTACAATAATTATGAATGTATTTTTGAATAGGATTATCTTTTCTTACCTTGTTTATTTGTTTTTCCAGTTATTTGGATTCTGATCCAGATATCAAGATTTTAGCACTCATGCACTAATCCACTGTATTCACTCTTCACTCTATTTTGAGTCTCAAAGAAACAATTTTTGAAAAATTGATGAAAATGAAAGTTGACATGTAATTTTATGTCAGGTTATTATTATCTTAGAAATCACCGTATTATTATTGGTTTGATATTTGATATTTGATATTTGATGTTAGATGCACAAAACACAAAACACAAAGCACAGAGCGAAAGATATAACCAAAAGAGAAGCACGGGATAACTGGCACTTGAAAATTCCCGTCACATGCTCAAAACTCACAACATAAATATATTTAGAATAAATATACACAATACACAACACACAATACGCACTATTAAACGTTAAACGTCACACAATCATACACACAGAATGTGGAATGCAAAGGTTAGAAGCTGTAGAGTGTAGAAGCAAAGGTGTCCGGTGTTCAGTCTATTATTGGATTATTGGATTATTGGAGCTCCTGGAAGCTGGACAATTGGTTGCACCTTTCTTGTTGACTATTGGCTACCTATGACCTATGTCATGAATTTGGGTAATGGGCAATTTGTCCAATGTGCTACACACTGCATTCACATGAATTTATTTTCCGCTTCCTATACCTCATGCCACAAATAAATAATAATAATTATTATTATTATATTAGTGAATATCTTTTCAACTATTGACTATAGGAATTGTGAATTGTGAATCACCTTAACAAACTTTCTGAATGGATTGGATTGGATTGATAGAAAGAGGAAAAAAGAAGAAGAGGAAGACCCAGAAAAATTATAGCGCGATGCACGATGTAGTATGTGCGATGTGCTGAGAGCTGAAAGCGAACTCGATCCTCACCAAACTAAACAAGAAATAAACTTGACTCGTCAACTTTGTTTTGTATATTGTGTACTGTGTACTGTGTCCGATACACATGATATTACTTAGATATTATTGTATGATATGAACTATGAACAATATTGAATGCAGGTAAATAGTAAATATGTACATAATATATTCAACATTCAACTCTGTACTCTCTCTCTCTTTGTTGTATTTGTACATTGTACATATTCTGCATTGTTGTATATTGTATATTGTACCTTCACAAAGTCTTCAAGTTCCAAGTTCCAAGTGCACATATATATTATTATTTATTATATATCACCTCATATCGTATCATTTCATATCGTGAATCTTGAATATTCTGTACATTTTATATTTTGCACAGGTATCTAAAATCTACGACTTGTATGTATCTTTGTCAAAAGGGGGAAAGAAACTGAGAACAACTGCCGTTTTTTTATCCTTCAGCATTACAAACATAAGTAATAAGTACATATAGATAATTCCCATTTCCCATGCATTTCTCTATATCATTTATATAAAATGTATACGTGTTATACAGTATATATAATATATAATGTCATGTGCGTAAGATATGATTGAGTTGGCATTGCAAATTGCAATGTAATAGAGGAATAGGAAAGTGTAGTAGAAAAATTGCGATATCCATTAACCACTACACTACAAAAACTACATCATGACGATTTACTATGATATTAACCCATAGTCCATAGTTGATCAACTGCAAAGAGTCAACCATAAAATATATACGATATACGGAATACCTATGGATGTATTTGTATTTAATGCCTAATGTCTAATGCCTAATGTACAGCGACGAGTGAAGAGTGAAGAGAGTAGAATGGAGAATGTAGGTTAGTTGTATCTTGTATGTTTTGAAAGTTGCATTTCAACTGTTTTGACCAATTTTTATGAGGAACATTTACATTTTACATCATTTTGTTCCTACACGATTCTCTTCCTCTCTGTTCGTTGTTTTCTGTTCTCTGTCCACGTAGGTATTCAGTATTTACGTTTTTATTATATCGAGTATAGAGTATAGAGTATGGAATATAGGATATACCGTGTATCCTTTTTCCTACTTTCATTCTCAATTCTCCGTATGTATAATGTACATTATGCGTATTATATCTAATTTCTGTATAATATTTTGTTTGTATATTTAATAGAGGCCCACACCACTCTTTTCAATCATGACATATTATGTCGGTCTATATTCTGTATTTTATATTATGGTACATGTATATGGATGTTAAATGTTAAGGTACATAGTACATATATAGGAAAGAGTACAGACCAAATACCAAATACCAAATACCCCAAACCCCAAGACACAACAGGTATAATCTTCCGCCTTATGAATTATCCTCACATTCACATTCACACAATAATGAACAGTTACCTCTGGCTTTGATCTCTTCGTGTGTCTTGTGTCCTGTATCGTGTGTTTGATGTTTGGGCCATTCTGTAACAGCGTGTCTTGTACTTTGTGTACTCCTCCAACATTTCCTATATAGGTAACCCATGTATTTCATGTCCACAGTATATGTACAATGTACATTATACATTTTGCCCAAAAACCAAAAGAGACAAACAAGAAATAATAATGAGTAGTAAGCAAATTCGGCCTTTCTTATTTCTTCTTTATTCGTATCTCATATCTTGTATCTCATAGTGTATGACACACTCATAACATAAATAAATCAATTTTATTTTATTACATAAGCACATGAACCACTGTCGACTCTGGATTGTCCGCCGCAGCTTTTACTTTCATCTATATAATCTATATAACATGATTTTTGTAGGTACTTTTATGTTTTGAGTTTTGAGTTTATGCAAGTTTTGGTGCATTTAAGTATTATTGTTTTGTTGTTATCATCAGAAAGGTTGCACAATGCACAACTGTCCAATACCAAAATCAAAATCTACTGGAGTCAAATTAGAAATTCACGAGATGTAAAAGGCTATACATAGATATTTGCATTTTCCTAGGTCATATCAGTCTTCATAATTCAGTACAAACAAAAACAAAAACAACAAACAATAACAAAGTTATATTTTAGCAGTTTGCTGACTTAAATGAATTACAAAACAACAACTGAACAACAGCTATGTATTGTGAATTTGGAATGACAAAATTTGTGCTCCATTGTGTTCAAGAAAGGTCAGTTTCAGTTGGTAATAATTGGAAATTAAGCTTCATTTCCAAAACAGGATGTTAATTGTTGATTGTTGATGACTGATAACTCACATATATGCATGCACTTGACGCAGTTAACTTTTAGAGGAAGTAAAAAGATGATAAATAGATTTATTTTTGAATTTCCGAAATCCTAAACTGAGAAAGGACGATCACGAAGGTCAAAACTGAACCCACAACCTGTGTCAACAAAAAATAAAAATCATGTAGTAAAAATGCTCAAAAGAGGATAATATTTTTAGGGAGATTTTTTGAAATTTTTGAGTGGAAAGTAGAAACTTTGGTCTTTTGTTTTATTTTTTGTAATTGACATATTATTATGACATGCAGTGCAAAGAAATCGTCGATTCAGCTGAAAAAATTTGCACGCAGAGAGTGAAAAGGTCATATTTTGAGCGATGGTTTGTAAATGTTGAATTCTGGATCGAATTTTTAATCCACTGTCTCCCTTTGGGTCCAACATGTTCTGAAAACTCTCAATTTTCGACACATTGATAGAATTCAAGGTTTCCAAGAGCTCAGATCTCTGAAATAATTGGATACACATGAAAATCTTACTTTTTATTTATAACGATTAAAAACGTGAATGCTGTGTATGTAAAAAATAAATAAATAGTTTTTCAGTATTTTAAATACAGCATCTTCCACATTTTGCCCGCATTACGCCAACACATACAACAGAGAAGTAACGAGGAAGCCGTTCATGAACAAAGGACTATATTGAAGCACGTTTTCCAAGTCGAAACTTCGTAAATTTTAAAACGGATTGAAATTCTTCATTCTTCACAATTTCCAAAATCCGATCACAAATGGCATTCGTAAAAATATTCACACTTGACGTGATTATCATAAAAGCTGCAAAAAAATAGTTTTAATACATTTAGTAATTCTAGTTATTTTTATATGACAATTCAAATTGATTAAATCAAAGAATATAATCAAATGTATAGATAATTTTACGAGTTTATATAGTTTATAGTCATTATATACTTTTTTATAATATTTTTATAAATTGATACCTATTGAGAACCAAAGTAAAGGAATGAAGAGAGAAATAATGATTGCTAGTACTTTGTGTTCATTTCCCAAGTAATCAACGATGAAACACCTTTTGCTCGACTCATTAAAATTATTCGTCTGATTTTGATCCGGGTACCAAAACGTATTTGTTACCCAGACTGTCGAGTACGTTTCAGCACTCGAATTTAAGATGCAAAAGATCATCAGGATAGTGAAGGAGATTGTAAAAATTCTTGGTCGCCATTCTTCCTTTTTAACTTCAAAACTAACAGTTTCATCATAGTTGAGAATCGACCAAAATAATTTCCCAACCGAGCTTCCTTCCCAAATACCAACGAAATATGTGACAAATTGAATTCCAAAGGTCAATGAAACAAAGGCGGTGAAGGCGAATAAATTAGTTCCAATGTCTGCTTGTAAATTCATCAACAGGGTCCCGAAGGAGGCGGTGCACTCTACAGTTAAACAAGACAACGTTATCCCACAAAATAAAGAGTATGTGTATAAAAATAGTCGCCAAAATGGGGAAGAATCATGAGGATGATGAACCAGTCCGGAAACTCGAGATCCAATTATTATTCGAGTTGGGCACCAACTCGAAATAATCCTGAACAAAATATATTCGTTTGGGAAAATACCAAGGAAAAGTCCAATTAAAAATATACATCTAAACTTTTTTATAAAATCACTAGTGAAATTCTTAAAGTCGGACATTTTTCACTTTTATGCCTTATGATATTTTTTTATACAAAGTAAGAAAACGTAATAACTAATTATACGATTCCAAAATGCAACAATTTTGTCTTAGAAAAGAAGCTGAATTTTGAATCTTTTGTCATGAGCTGTTTTTGCTGATGAATTTTTCCTTAAATCTTGAAATAACCATTTATTGATTTTTGGGCGTTTCCCTCAACCAATTACCGATTATGAACATTGAACATGAAAATACAAACATGTCTTGTGTAAACTTCAGTTCATTGTCTATATCAAAATTATTGTACTGTCTGTACCAATAAATTAACTGTGCATTCCATGAGTTCTATATGAATGTGCAAAATATGTATAATATAATATAGTGTAATAATAAAAGAATCAAACAGAATTATATTATAACAAGGTATATTTTTCTTCATAAATACAAATATTTATTACTGTACTCTGTCCCTTTTATGTACTATATTCTGTATTTAATATAGTCTACGATGTAGCACAAAAATATTTTAAATGAGCTGTGTGTGGCATCATAAAAAACGTTTTAGCAGCTTTTTGCTTTTTTTTCGTAGTTTACACTACAAAATATACATAAAACGTGAATAATACCTATGTAAATATAATAATATATTGATCCATTCGAAATCCGCTTGTACATTATTCATTATACTTTTTGTAAAAGTAGAAACATGTTAAATAATTTTACAGGCCAATATAGAAGACTACTAAACTACAAGTAAAATATATAATATAATATCAGATATATAACATCTGTATAATGTATAAGTGTATAAAATTATTGATCTCTTCCATAACAAACAATAACAATAATAGTTTTAATCCCTTTTGAAATATTTTATAATATAATATTAAATATTAAAACTACATAATACAATATGTACGAAGACATTTTCTTGGCAATACGTGGTTATCAACAACAAGAATAAAATACAATATGTATGTATATCATTGCATCGTCAGTTTTTATAATCTGCTGTGGGCATAAAATATTTCTCAAAAAGTTCATATAATAACAAAGCAGTCTTCTTGTTAACCTTCTTACGACTAATTAAATATTTTTGTTTACACTTTTGTCTTACACAATTAAATATGTGATAAAATGTGTGATATAAAACATGTCAATATATTTTACATGTATTAATAATAAAAATTATTCATAAATCATAAATCATAAACATTGTCTGTACTATTTCTATATACTATAATAATATGTGAACTTTCATAATTTTTCATATTGAATTAACACAGAAATTTGTCTTGCTGAGGATGTAATAATAATAATAATAATAATATATTATCCAATATCCATAATCAAAAATTGACAATTATTATCATCTCATGATGATATTTTATGTCTTATTTTGAATGACTGTGTGATTTTGGATTTAATGATTGAAATTCTACAAAATAAGCTTTATTATCTCTAGAACCCACGGTGAGAATATTTGAAAAGAAAATTGGACTTGAAAAACTTTCAGCTCCATCCGATCCAAATTCATAAATTTTTGTTGCTGGTTTCTTCAACTGACCATTACCAAAAAATGTCCAAAACATACTCCCTCTCTTCGAGTTGAAAAAATAGGAACAGACAACTTTGTTTGAGGTGGCTGGTTCGTCAGTGACATGAACAATTTCAGGGACTGATCGCAGTGCTATATATAAATACATAAATACAGGAAACAAAGCAAGCAATCAGATTCTGATTCAATAATAATTAAGTAATTTATTTATACATTGAGCATTGAATTTAGAATATAGAATATATTATTATGTTGTGTATGTGTACCTTCAGTAGTTTTTACTTCTGTAATTAACTCGCCAGTCATAGGATTCAATATTCTAATAAATCCGGATAATGTCGTGTATATTATACATTTTCCTGGTCCACTTTTCAACGAGCATTCATGATATGCAAGATTACTTGGTGGATCTTTATATGCATATGATGACTTGTACTTCCAAACCTACAAAATAAAGCGACAAAATATAACCACAACCATTTTATTTTACCTTTCCATTATTCATTATTCAAAATTCAAAGATGGCTATACGGTTATTGAACAAGACAAAGAACCATACTCAATTCGTTAACAGTACATACACAGTAATAAAATACTTGTAACTTACCCTTTCCCCAGTTGTTTGATCAAGAGCAAAAATCCTTCCACTTGTATCACCAAACACAACAATATCCAAATCTTCATTTACAGGAATGAGAATGGGTGCTGTGCAGATAAAACTGGAATTTCCTGAATTTTCATTAGAACTCCATTGTAAGGCACCTGTTTTCACACACATTGATGAAAGACCGGATCCTTTGCTTCCAAAAAATACCGAAGTCTCACTAATTGCTGGAGATTTTGAAATTATAAAATTCCCTGTTTCCACTTGCGTCCATAATATTGTGCCATGCTGAAAATAGATTAACAGTATTGAGTTAAAGGATTTAGTATGTTTAGGATTCTTTGTGAAACTCAAACACTATACAAATAACATGCACATTTCAATGACTATAATTAATTATGAATTTTTACCAAGGCATCTATACAAAGGACGGTCAAGCTCGTTAGCACAACTACACAATCAGCTCTTGGACTCAATGCTGGAGAACATCTAATAGAAGAACCACAACTGACTGTCCACTCTGTTTGTCCCGTGACCGTTGAAATACAATACAATTTTCCATCGTGACATCCTGTAAATAAAAAAGAACAGCGTAAAACAACATTTGAGACTGTGTGCTTTTCAAATTTCAAATTCTCATAAAATTATGATAAAATTATTTTCAAATTTAAATGGGAAAAACATGATGAATGTGTACCTAAATATCCCAAGTATTTTGTAGGATGAATGACCATTGAACATTCAATTCGATTTGGAAATAATCGTTTCCATACTAATGACTTTCTAGTTCGGCCGACTATCGAACGAAATGGGTCCAGTCCTTTGTTCACAAAATTAACACAAAATTATATTTTATTATTCCAATAGAAGTGAAAACAGTTTTGTCCTTTGTACTATTATTATTTATACTTTATGCATAGTAAATTTGTTTTTATTCACCTTCAAACATTGAAAAGGCATAAACAGCTCCTGAATGACTTCCCGTAATACAAATAGTTTTCACAACAGCTGTACAAAAAAAGTAAACATAAACATATTTATACTGCATACACACCTATTGTATATGTAATATGTACGTATTCTTCATGAAAATATTATATAAGTTAATGGCATCTTTGACATAAATTCAAAGGACTATTTGTGAAAAACTTACGATGTGGAGAAATAACAGGTGTCGCATCAACACATAGGCCAACGGAAATTTGAACACGGTGATATTCTACCATAATAATATTATGACAAAAAAATATTAAAGTTAATTTTTATAGTTTAAAACTTTTTTGTTTAAATATTTAAAAAAAATTAAACAACATTACTGTTTATATTCTAATATGTATAATTTATATATATACTAAACTAACCTTGTGGTGGTAACTTCATTCGAGCGACAAAATCATTAGGATCCTTCTTCACTATTTGAGTGTGAGTATCATTTGTTTCCCATGGAGCTTCTGTATAATGGATTTGTTCAGGTTTACTTTCTATAGATTTTCCATCAACTAAAGAGAACTGACATGGATATCTTGATTGTTTCACAATGTCATAGAAAGCAATTTTGACGTCAATCAACGGCTTACTTAGTAGGTTAGAAATGAGATTCTTTTCATTACTTATATGAAGTTCACTTCCAAATCTTTGAATTTTAAAGAAAAATTCTTCAACAAATCTTGTAGCTGAGACGGATGAGCCTCCACAGGACAAGAAAGTATCTTCATCTTTTGGATGTTTGACAGATAACGTATTACTTTGCCAGAGATTACTAAAAATGTCTGCAAATTTCTCCGTGTCAATAACAAAGGATTTTGTCATAGATAGTCCTTTATCACTTTCTACTTCGTATAGAGGTGGAATCTGGTCAAATATTCTTTTAAAATCCAATTTTGAATTTTCATTTAAACAGGCATCCTTTGCAACTATCACTATTCTCTCAGGATGATTTTCAAAATACAACATGGATTTTAGATGATTGTATAATTTTGAATAGACTTCTTTAATGGCTAGAGAATTATCTGGATATAGTCGATCCAATCGACAAAGTAATAGAATCCGTTGTTTATGTTCAAAACATTCAGTGGAAGCAAATAGTCCTGTTTCCATTGCCACTTTTTCAATATTCCCTAAATCTATTTTGATTCCATTTCTTTTCCGAATTCTATCGATACGATTAACAAAGTGCATTTCAGTCTTTGAATTTGAGTCGCTACTACACACAGTATGGACTTTGACGTAGTCTCCAGTCTGTAGATATCTATAATTCCCATCTCGACCTTCCAGAGCAACAGGATGAATTATTGAACCAAATTTCTCACTAAATACAACACATTTCCGTTTCCTTTGAGATCCTGTATTAAAACAAAAAAATACATTTTGTTTATTTCTTTGAAATACAAGAATTATTATACTAGCATTTTTATCATTTTTAATGTAACATTTTTAAACTTATAAATGATCAAAGTTAAATAATAAAAATAAGACAAAGACATCCTTCATGTTATCATTACCAATGAAAACTTCTCCTTCATTCCCATATCCAAATTCAGTAGGGAGGCGGAAAATAGCAATATCCACACATGTCAATGGAGTTCCTAAAGAAACTTCATCAGTATCTGATTTCTTTTTCAAATTAACTTTCTCCATCGTTGCCCAAACACTGAGTTCCGTATGACCATACAAATTGTAAATTTTGAGTTTGGATAATTTTTCTTTAGGGATGAGTTGTCTTAATAGGGATTTATTTGGACATTTTTCTCCACCTAATGCAAGAATTCTCAAGGAGCTATCAGGATGAAAAAGAGTGGATCTCAAAAGTTCTTTCTCAAACCTCATTAAATAAGATGGTGTACATTGTAAGACAGTACATTTTTCCTGTGCTATAGCTGACATCATTTCACTACAATTAAATTTAATACTGTCATCCACATAAACAATTTTACATCCTGTTCCTAATGCAATGAATAGATCGATTATACAAGGATCAAATGTACATGGTGCAAGTCCCAGCACTACATCATTCTTTTGATTTGAAATTTTAAACTTTTTTATAAAATCCATCACATTGATGACTATTGCTTGATGAGGGACGAGAACCTATAAAATGAACAAATGAAAAATAAACAAATTTTATTCATGCTATTTTTGAAAAAAATAATCTAGATTTGTTACCCCGTTATTAAAAATAAACAGGATTAAATAATAGGACAATTAAAGTGTGATTTTTGCTATAGGCTATAAAATATTACAGCAGTTTGACTTACAATACGACGATTTCCACAAGTTCCACTTGTTCTCATTGCATATGCGTATTTAAATCTAGGATAATTTATTATTCGGACTCTATCCTTTGGAATCTCGGCTAATTTAATTAGGAAAAAAGTAGAAGAAGAAGAATTTAATTTGAAAACATGATGTGCGATCACAATTTCATCTTCAATATCACTCGACTTGACCCAATCCAGATCAGCAATGATCCAATTGAATTGTAAAACTGATCTAGCTAGGTAGCTATCAAAAACGGGTTTTTTATAATCTAGAGGATAGTAACTACAACCGGCTTCCATTATACTGTCAATTAAATAAAATAAAAAAATTCATAAAAATGACATCATGTGAAATGTGATACATATTATAGAGTTGACACTAATTCAAAATTTACTTTGTATAAAATATAAACAAAATATACTGAAACTAACCCCAAAATTATACTAGAAAGTTTTATTCCCCTGACTCCAACTGCAACAAATCCACTTGTAACACCATGATAACTTTTCAACAATGATTTGACTGTGTTTGCATCCCTAATAAGCTCTTCATATGTCATTCTTTCAAATAATGGTGGTGGTGGTGGTAGTGATTGATTTTGCTTTTGTTTTTGTTCTTGAGCAGTCTCATCATCAGCATCAGCATTATCACTACTACTACTACTACCATCAATATTATTATTAGAGGCATTTAGACTATCCGAAATACTCTTGGCTATTTCATCAATGAGCTCCATAGAACATTCATCACAAACTTGACGATGACGACTATAGGAAGAGGGTCTATTATGTGGAATTAATGTTCCATTGTTCTTTGGAGAGCTACTACTACAATTACTATTAGTACTACTATTCTCATCTAATAATACACTACAATGTATCAAAGAAGAAAATTCTTCTTCAGTCCAAGTTTTTGGTCCATTATCTTCATCACTATCAATTTCATCATCGTCATCCTCTTCATTGTCTTCCTCCGTGTCTTCGTCATTATCATCTGTACTGCTTGATTCAATTGCTGATGAAGATGATCCAGCAGATTGTTCAAAGGATTTCATATCATTCATACAAAATTCATATTCAAATGACTGAGAAAATATTTGAGGGATTTGTGATCCATTTTTTGAGTTGTGATTACTTAATATTTCTAATACATTGTCTCCAATTCCATTAATCTCAGTAATAGTATTATTGTTATTGGAGAGACCAACAATATTCTCATCGTTACTACTGTGGTCTGTCTCTTTTTGTTGTTGCTGTTGACATTTCCCTAAAGTGGAACTTGTTGTTGTTGTTGCAGAGATTATCTTGTGAAGTTGAACAATGGCAATATCCTTGTCATTTTCCGGTCTTAGAAATTGATGTAAATACTGAGGAGTTTTCGTTCTACGACGTTTTGATTGTCTTTCAATAGTTGATGTAGTTGACGTCGAAGAAGTTGTCATGATGAATCTACATAACCAAAATTACAAAAATAAGTAAAAAAACGTTTTGAGTTTAGAGTTTAGAGTTTTCCGACACATGTGTTTTTGATTTTATGGGAAAACAAACAAGCCCCCAATATAAAAATCTAATTTTAAATTTTAAATACTTTTATATACGATAGTATAGTGTGTTATGAATTATGAGAGTACAATAAGAATAAGGAAATAAAATAATGAAAAAGTATATTTAACTAAAAACTGTTAAATCCTTTCATTTTTACCCGTTTTATTTCTTTGTAAACCCGTACTTATGTATAAAAAGTTTACGGTTTTTACGGCTTGTAAAAAAACACACGATGTTGAGCAACAAATGAGACTATATTTTATATTTGTTATGGATTTGTAATTAAGTTGTATTACTTTATCAAGTACAGAGTACAGTTACAAAATGACAAAAGGTCTAATATTATAAAGTTAACTAAAATTCACTATAATTTAATTGTACTAACTTAAAAATTTGTGCTGTTGTGTTACAAAGTCTACTTAGATATACGCAAAAAAAATTGTGGAATGTTCGTGTGGACGCATGGATATCATATCGAGAGGAAATTCTAATATTTTACGTGTAGTGTGTACGATCTCTCTTTTTGACAGTTTTGTGAGTATATATGCACGTTTTTGTAAAAGTTATAATATAAAAGTAAGTAAAATGACATAATATGAGAATGCAATTAGTGTACAAAATTATTATTGTAAACAGTATAAAATATATATACATAGATTTTTTATTGAGTATTTCTCGCATGTATTTAACAAAAATATATTATAGAAAGACATAAAAAGTACAGAAGAGCTATCAAAAACACGTACAAAAATAGATACATCATAACATGTACCATAATATTATTTAGAAAACTCGTTTTGATCGAGTTGTACGACAATTAATATTATTATTATTAGTATTAATCTTTGAAGGTGGTGAACTCTCTTGAACTTCTGAATCTGAAGAATCGTCTAATCTTTGACTAACCACTGGATTCCGTAGTCTTTGAGTACCCGAGGGTCCAGGTTGAGGAGAATCTCTTCCATTAGATGAATCCTGAGATTGTTCTTGTTCGTCTGTTTCACATGACATTGGTTCTTCCACAATCTCTCGAGTTCGTCTAAGCATGTCTTGCTCATTTGTCCAGGTCATCTTACAACTTTTACATTGTTTACACACAGCAATGTACTTTTTGAAACAGGTTTTATGAAATAAAATTTTACAATTTGGACATTGATAACCCTGTGAAAGCAGAGAATATACTATTATAGGCAAAACTTATTTCCAATAAAACTTTTTATAATGAGTAATGACGCTTGTTTTGTACACAATTGGTACACACTTGGTACATGATACATAATAATATCAGCATTCAGGTTGTAGGGAAAATAGAACTAAAAATATATGATTTAAACTTACATGAAGGAGAATCATTCTACATAAACTACAACTTTGAACAACATCACCATACATATCAACCAGAAGTGGTTCAAATTCACGAATCCCTCTCACACCCAGTGTCACATCAAATTCTTCCGAATCCTATATGAAAAATGAAAAAATAAACATGTTGTTGATCCACCACACTCTTATATAAAATTAAAAATTATTATGCATATATTATGCAGTACTTACATCGAGCATGTATTTTGTATAGTATTGAAGTCTAATCATTTTATGAATAAATTCTTCTGCTGTTGTGAGAGATGACCGTGGATCAAGATTTCGTAGCATGTTTATAGCTTCATTAAAAGGTAAAGAAAAATTGGAGTGTTTCCGTAAAATTCCATCTAAACAAGTGAGGAACATGTCCATTTCAACTTTGGAAAATACCAATTGGTGCCTGTAAAAGAAATTTTATATCAATTAATAAACAGAGGACAGTCGTCAAAATTTAGCATCTTTAACACAAAAGTATACACATTGCCTCAACATTTTTTATTTGCATTTTACATGATTTTAATTTGGATTTTGACTCTTACTTTAAAATAGACTTTTCAACCGTCAGTATAAAGATGAAATATTTATGACCCGTCATCTCACAGGTTGCACTCTTAATAGCCATGTTAAGTGATTTGATTTGTTCGTTGATTCCTCTCACAATTTTCAGGACATTGTCCATGGACGTTTTGTATACTCTTTCCTGTTGAGTGCCTAAAATTCAGAGTGTACAAATTAATCAACAGAAGATATTAAATATAAATAATTAGAACTATAATGTATTATGTAATAATTAGTATCCTTAATTCTTTGACACTTACACCGTTCGTAATCACAAGCCGCATTAAATAGAGCTTTGACACCCTTCAAATCTAAGATTCCGGCTGCCATAATCCCCTGGAGAACAATTTTGTGAAAATCGCCATATTCTTCAACAACTACTCCTACTTCTTCTGGAGTTGACATGTTTTTAATTGTCGTTAATAATAATTTGACGATTATGAACTAAAATAACAAACTCTGGACTAAGCGTATTCCACTTTCCTCGAGGCCCCTGTTATAAGTTTCTAAGTTGTTTGGCGCCTTTCAATATTCAATGTTCCCAGAAATGTTTCCAGATTCCAGTGCATTTTACATTACTCGAGCTAACACATAGGTAGGTAAGATGAAAATGTCAAGGCTCTACAGACTCCAGGCACACATCATTTAAGTATAATGTAAAGTGAATTATGGATTATGGTTCATGAATTAATCGTATATGCACAAGGAAAAGCGAATAAAAAAGACTATTCAAAGTCAATACAAACTATAGGTATCATGTATAATTGGTAAAATCATATAAATAGACTTTATTTTATTCATAATTTTTTTGTCTTTTTCGTTATAGAACGAGTTTTTTTTCCAATATGAAAACGAATAATTTTTTTATACAAGTATAGAAACAGTAGGAAAACAAGGTGATATAAAACAGTTTAAAAAGTTTTGTAGTTGCTGCATGATGTTGATTGATGTTGGTGGTGATGGAAAAAATGTACAGTACTGAAAATACAGCAGCATTATTTCAATACTTTTACATTTTTTTCAAGTATAACTGATGACTGATATCTACCGATTCCTAACGAGATGACATTATTGGTTATCGGCAAAACAAACAGTTATCTTTTTGGTATATTACTTTTTTTCGAAAAAAAAAAAATACTGTTGAGTAGAAGTTTAGTCGACTCTGTATGAGACGGCGTGTCCAGGTGTGTTGACAACTTTGGTGAGGGTGGCAGCACGAAGAGCTGGGACTCCGTGGGAGTAAGCAAGAGGAGATGTGGTGTAAGCTGGGACTCCAGCAACGGTGTTATATCCAAAGTTGTTGTATCCGAGAGTGCTGTATCCGAGGGTGTTGTATCCGACGGTGTTGTATCCAAGGGTGTGTGGAACAGCACTGTAGGCCAATTGATGAGAGAGAGCTGGGTAAGCATAGGTCAAAGCACGTTTGCTTCTTCGGGCACGAACTTCTTCAACAGCACGAGCATGAGCAGCTCTAGCTTCAACGACTTCTGGGGTGTCTTGGACGACTTGTGGAAGAGCAAGTTGAGCAACTGGTCCAGCAGATGGTCCGACTGGAAGAGCATTAGACTCAACACGGAAACCTCCTTGATCAGCGACGTAATTAGCACGGATCTCACGGCCCTCGGGGTTGATGTAAGCGTATGATCCTCGGACATTTCCGGCGGCATCTCTGACTTCAGCAGCGGCTTGTCCGGGGTAGGCATATCCGTGACTGGATTGACCGAATTCATCTTGAGCGTGGTATTGGGTTTTGGAGAAAGCTGGAGCAACAATGGTGGCTGGAGTGTGGACAGCGGTGGTGTATGGAAGACCAGCATATCCTAATCCATTGTATCCTAAGCCATTGTATCCCAAACCATTGTATCCCAAGGTGGAGTATCCATAACCAAAAGCATTGGTGTGTGGGTATCCAGCCAAGAATTGTGGGCTACCAGAAACGCAAGCCAAAGCTGCGGCCAAAACGATCTATACAATCAGAAGCATAATATAACAAAATAAAAATTAATCAACAATTATTATTACTATTATAATTATTATTCATATTATGAATGATGAAAAAAGGTTAAACAAAAAAGTTTGTTCAATTTCAGATTTCAGTTGCAGTTAATTATGGTAATTTTTTGAATTTGGAGTATTTGAAAGTAAATAATACGAGAATATAATATATTTGTTATTATTTGTTCGTACGAAGGATTTCATGTTGAGATTTGGTTTTTGATTTTGCTGCTACTCGTCTGAAGAAGAGAGAAACTGCTTATGAATACCCAAATCATCACACCCGCCGTCTTTTATACCATTAAGATTTTACTCAAAATCCGCCACATAAGACCCCTTGACGTTGTTGTACGTTATACTATAGTATAGATTTGCAATGTAATATGTACAGTGTACAGTGTTCATCCGTTTGTCCATGTTTTACATGGCATTTATTCGCCTCTCTTTTTTGTTTCTCACCCTCTCCAGTTTTCAATCTATACAAATTCGTCACGGATGGTCCATGATTTCGTACGTACATAAGTATTATGCTTATTGATCCTTTTCTTTTGATCTAAATAACCAACACCTCATTTCTTTTGCCTTGTTAGTATTCATCTAATAATGATGAATAATCTATATATATGAAGTGTATATAGGCAGTGTACATTGTATATTGTATATCCTGCGTATATTATATGTACGTTAAGTTTGTATTAGGTATAAGTAAGTAGATACTTTTAGTGTGTATAGTCATGATCAACATATTACTTCCAACCCATCAGATTCCAGTACAATTAAGCAGTTATAATTCCATGGATGATTGTTTTCATTTGTTTGTAATGGAGTTGGACAAGAGTAACAAACCCTCAACATGTGTAATGTGTATTAATCTGTATCACACCTATTTATTCTCCGCCTTTTCTTTTTAGATATCAAATATCATGAACAATGTACAATGTACAATATACTCGTATAGCGTATTCGCAATTCTCACTTCTCACAGACAAGCTTTTCTCATCCGTTTACGTCTTGGTTCTGCTTCTGTAAGTATTATAATACATTTTACATTTCCTATACCATGTTTTTGTTATCAACTGGTTCACTTTTTTTGGTAAACGCATCTATTTACTTACATCTTACGTATATATACAAAATATTTAACATGCACGTTGATTTTGATTTACAACCGGAGCAAAGTAATCAAGAATCAAGTATACATATATATAGAGCAGAAGACGAAACAAGAAGAAGAATGAAAAAAAGTCATTTGATTTACCATTAACCGCATCTCTTCATACACAAATTAGTCTGTCTCTTCATCATTCCTTATCTATTTTTTTCCATTTCGTAGTACGTAGTCAGTTGTGTATTGTGTATGTATTGTGTAGTCTATCGATTACACACTACAATTTGAGGATTGCGGATTGTGGATAACTAACTAATGACGATGATGACCCCACCCAACTTTTCAAGGTCATTCAATAGTTCAATAAAATTCATCTGTTCAAATAGTATGGATATTGTAAAAAAAACCGAACTAACTCTACTGAGTACTGAGACATTCCACAAGGAAATTAAAATTACCAATATAATTACATTCTCCGATACATACAAGTTTACAAAAATCCTGAATGAGTCTGAATTCCAAATTCTAAGTAATACATAATACATGCAGTGAAAAAACTGGAGACTTTTGAATGCTTTTAATTTTCGGGGCTCAATGATTGTACACCTAAATAACCGATTAGATTATTCAATCGCCAGTAAAATGAAATGTGTATACATATTTAATGTATAGGAAAATAATGCACAAGACTACATAACTATGCCTGAAATTGCTTTATAAACGATCTCAAATATCAATTAAAAACGTGTTTTAAAATGTGTTCCTCCCACTGTGCTTAATAGTTATATAGAAAGTAGACACCCATTGCACCACATGCAAAATCTACATGTGGTCTCATTTTGTCCAGATTTTGTGTAAAAATATTACTTTATGTCTCTAGTCTCTATATATGCAACGCTTAGAGCTTTTGCAGAAACTGCGACAGAATTCAGAATAGGTATCAACAATGAATATCAAATATCAACAATGTACAATGTAATCGAGATTGAGGTGCTGTCCATTTCCTTTTCCTATAATGTTTCTATACATGCATGTACTTTTATGCATCCAATATCCAATACTTATTATTTGTATGTCAGTCTGTGTGCAAATTTGACTTACTCAAGACTCAGGTCTCAAGTGTAAAATGCACAGAGTGTATAGATTGAAGATCAGAAAAAGGTTTGCGAAAACACGTTGTGTAAAGTCACAAGTCTCGTTTTGAATATATATCAAAATATTTATTCCTTGTGCATACGACGTCCTTTAGGCGAGGGTTGGTCTTTTGTCTTTTTCTTGTATATTTTGTTCATCTTGTATCTCTTCAACACAAATATGTATAAAGTATAAAGATGTGTGTAGTGTGTACAGTATAGTGTGTACACAGAATACAACAACCTTGACAATGAAAAATCAAAGTATGTATAATGTACACTGACTGTTATACATAATACATAGCATAAAATACTTACAAAATCGAAGCAGAAATTAATCTGTATCAATATCAGTATCAGTCAACAATGTACCAAATAAGTAGCATAACATAAATCACATATATTATGCCCATGTATAAGTGAGTACAAGCTACAGGCTCTCACACAAAAATTTATGTACCACTTCATTTTTGGAAACATGTTTTTTAGATTTTTATAGAAATGATGCACCCACAATTTTGAGTCTTCATTTTGTTCCTGAGCTAATATTTGTATGATATATATGATATCGTACAGGCGAAGCGTATAGAGTGTTGAGACTATTTTTATGTTGACGATACGCTTGTGGTAAATATGCAAAACACATCCGTATGAAATGACCATTAATGGAAATCCTGGACAAAAAATCACCTGTGATTTTTTACGTAGCAAGAATCCAGAAAATTTGCCCTATTGACTAGTGGCGTGCACATTGTAAATTTTAAGTTGTACTTAAGTACTTACTTACATTGCACAAATCAGCATGCACGCAATTCTCCTTTTTATATATATCCTGTTGTGAAATGCCAATTAAACTTCCTTTTTTAGATCGTCACATCTTTTTTGGTTCTAAATTTTCGTCCAGAATTATAT
Organism: Sminthurinus aureus; assembly: GCA_034698265.1. Classification (NCBI taxonomy): domain Eukaryota; kingdom Metazoa; phylum Arthropoda; class Collembola; order Symphypleona; family Katiannidae; genus Sminthurinus; species Sminthurinus aureus. Next base: position 40,854 of record JAQGBH010000716.1, read on the forward strand.
GATGGCAAATCATGTGTCTCAAATCCCAAATTATCGTCAAGATTGTTTCAAAACGATTTGACTTTATTGCATTTTTCCACTGGAGAATCTCACACACAGAGGCCTCATAGGAAAAAACTAACAAGAGCTTTTGAGAGGAGTTTGCAAAAAGTTTCTAAAATGTGAAATGACATAATATGTTTTAGTTTTAATGAAGACAATTTAACCCATGTTTTGATTAATTTTACTCATAGTTAATATAAATTAAGTATACTTTTTTTTTTATAAAAAAATAAAACACTGATTACAGAAAAGGATCTCTCTCTAATTTCTAATCAGCACCATTTTCAAATGTATGTGAAATGTGAAAGAGAATTCTGTAAATTCTTGTTTGCAGATGTTTTTGTTGTCGATTCGGATTAGTATTTTAATAAAAAAGTGTAATGATAATTAGCCGACTTAATTAAATTGGTTTTCTGCGGGTTATACAATTTAACTCTGTATTTAATTTCAAGTACAAAGTTAAAGAGTGACAAGACAGTAGAAAAGTTAACAAAATACATAAGTACACACATTCTTCAAGGAAAAAACAGTAGTTTAATTGTCATTACTAATAGCTAATAATATTTCAATTACATAAATACATACCTAAAATATCTACATCTTTTGAAGTATAGTAATCGAGAATATTATAGAATTGGAAATTTGACCACATATCATAAGGATACATTTTGATGGACTAGTAGTATAGTTGATAGTTGTCAAAAAAAAGTTTTCAAAAGGCATCTGTATTTCATACATTGGTCGATTTCAATAAAATATAAAGTGTATGCTCCATTAATTACGGTTGAAAAGTATAGTACACATTACACATAGTTAAAAGTACTTAATTAGTACACACGTTGATCAAAATCCAAATCCAGAAATGAGTATTAAACGAGTTGACATTCTTCAGCCACTATTTGAGGTAAAATTTTTAATCATACATCATATTGCACTGTACTTAATTACATTTCTTGATAATATATTATTACATCTACAATTTAATGTGAGGAAATTATGTTTAAGAGAGTGGGTTAAAGGCAAAACAACATGTAGTCTAAACTTTTGACATCATCATCCTGGTTTTTATTTTAATTTTACAGCGCCTCAAGAAATCCACAGGAAATGACATTAAAAGAGCCCTTGTGTTTGGTCTGCCAAATGGCTATGGAGGAAATAAATGTCCAGTGGCTGTTACTATTGTACATTATGAAAATGAACGTTCATTGGAATTAGCTCTCACTACATTGCCTTTTGGTTTTAGTTTACTGGGTCTATGTGAATTTGATGAAGATGAAAGTAGTGAACTTTATTCGGTTAGTTTTTTTGATTCAATTTTGATTGATAAAAAACATGATGATATCATCTATATATTATGCATTACTATTTGATGTCGGTCAGAATTGTTTCCATAATAATTGATTGTCTGTTGTTTATTTAAAATATATTATTATGTAGGTTGTAGAGAGTATTCCAGAGCCCATTCTTATTAAAGTTACCGATGGGAAAGTCAGTGCTAGTTACGGATATGATTTTTTAACTAATCTTCATATGAATGTTGTGCCAGCTGCCCAGTTTTGGGAAAAGACTGTTTGTACATTCCGTATTCGAGGAAAATTACTCATATCGACTGTACTAGAAACTAGTGATTTGAATGACTGTTTTGAAAGAGCTAAAGTAAGTAGTTTTTCGTATACAGATGTTTTAAAATACCTTACCGGTACAATAATTATAATTTTCATGTATCTTTATGCATATAATATGTTGTGCGTCATAGATACTTGTAGTAGAGAGAGAACTAGAAAAAGAGTATATTTTATTTTGTCCATTTTACAAAGCAAAATAATATTTATGTAATTGCTTTTTATGCTTTCATACATAATAGAGACGAGTTATAAATCAAGCAACTTATCAATTTGGAGAAAAATCAGAGGTTATGATAATGCCAAGACAAGGACACGTCGTTACTGAACTTGAAGAATTTAATTTGAAAACAATTCGACCGACTGTTGCTGAATTAGTTCGGGGCCTAAAATCTAAAATTAATGACAATTCCGGAATAACTTATTTTCAACCAAATATGATCATTTTAGAAGCCAACGTTCTTTATGATCATAGCAAAGTTTTTACACATGATAAAGCTCCTGTTATTACTTCCGATACAAGTAAGCTTTATGTTTTACCATTTTCAAATATTATAGTCCACATTACAAGGCGTACTTACTTACTAAATTGAATATAAAATGAACCACAGACTCATGTTTAGTTTTACTTAACCTTCCTTTGTATATATAAAGAAAATTTCTTCCTGTTTGGTTTTTTTACAGGTGCAAGATGTAAATTTTTTGAACATTACTTAGATATTGATACTTTGGTAGTTATTCCCTATTTTATGCCAACCGATAAGTTGTATCGAAAATTTAATAGTGCAGTTTGTGATCAATTAAACCGTGGATTTCTTAGCAATATAACTAATCAATTGACCAACTCAATTTCTGCTGAAAAGCCAGAAGTATTCCATTTTTGGCCATCATTCGCTCAACATTTTGTAACTGTAACATACTCAAAAAATACTTCTGAAGAAAAACTGAGTAAGTCTTGCATATCCTGTTTGCTTGTACACTTTTCTTGTGTACCGTAGAGTAGGCTAATACTGCACACTTTTCTTATGGAAGAAAAAAAAAGTTGTCTGGAAAAGTATGTTCCCGTAATGCTAGGAACTTGATATTCCAGAACATTAATATTGGGATTACTTCC